>JABUQX010036015.1:0-68663 GCA_015478945.1 Trachelipus rathkii | reverse complement strand
GAGAGAGATTTGTTCTTCCGAAACTTAGAAATGTTGAGTTTGTATTCATTTTTGTCAAACTATGCGCATATCGTAAAACACTAAAAAGTTGACTTTAGGACATGTTACGCAAAAATGTAACAACAACAATTTGGCAGCATGGTAGGTCCGTTTGATGATGAACGCTACATTCAATAAAATAAACCTTTAATAATAATTCAATAATTCAAAATGGATAAACTCATCACAATAGTTGATCATTATTTATTTTGTAATATAAATCATTTAATGTTTTTATTTATGTTTATTTCATAAATTGATGGGCTCTATCACAACAGCTGATTCCAATTGTTTGTAAACAAAAATAAACTTCGTAAGAAGATCGCAACGAAACACAGTCTATATTAATATATTTATATTTGATATATATATATATATATATATATAATATATATTATTAATATATAATATATATTATATATAATATATATATATATATATTATATAATATATACTGGTTGGGGGCTCTGTTGCAGTGACTCCAATTTCACCCCTATATATTATATTAATTATATATATATATATCATATTATGATATATATATATGGTTTTTATTTCATTGTTTCTCTTGTAATCATGATTTATGTTTATTAATCGTTTTCTCCTATACCATTAATTCTGAATTATACAGGCTTCTAAAAGTAAATAGTAGTTAGTCAACAAACAGGTTTTAATTGTTTATGTGTGCCACAACGATATTCGTGTGCACTGACCGATCAATCTTTCCAATAAGAGGATCACATACCTGTTCTGTTGCAAGTGAGTTATCTCCGATTTTTGACAAATAAACTAAACTGTTCTTTCTTTTTATAGTGAATGTGATTTCTTCAAATTAATCTGTTCAACTATCTAATTGGTGTTTCTTCTCAGATCATCTTTAATTGATTTCTTCACCAGTCCAGTTCAGTTCAGAAACAGAAACAGCAGAAACCGTGAAAACCCTGACAGAAAGAGAGCTTCTATCTCCTAGGGTAGGTGCAATGTTGATATTAATTTTCATTAATATCAATATTGACATATTATAACCACTATTCAAGATAATTCTAATAACTTATTCACAAAGTTGTCAACAATGCTATTACTTTACATATAGATTTTTTTAAAGGAGGGTTCCATTTTTCAACCAGAGTTCCTATCGCCTAGTTTTTTTTATTGGAGGGATCCATTTCCAACCAACACTAGTTGTTATTGCAAGGATCTATCTCCAAGTGGATTTTCCTCATTCTGGACCATCAGAACAACCTATTAACAGGATCATTACCTCTCAGGAACAAAGTTCAGTTTGATGAATAGTTCGTTTTAGCATCCTAACACAACATACATCTAACTATATAACTTGTTCCATTTATGGTTATTTACTAACCTGGAATTTCAAGTTCATCGAATCTGGATAACTACCAACGTTCTATAATTTCTTTATATAGAACAGACTTCTTCCGGATCACTGGATCGTATGACCAGTGTGTCAACTCTATCAGTCATCGAATGATTATTGAAGGCTTCTCCTCAATAATCAAACCATTCATTTAGTTTTCCCCCCTTAAAGTTAAGTAAAATTAAAGTATAAAATCAATTCAATCTTTTGTTTTCCCCCCAATTCAATTTAATTAATATTGGTTTACTGGATGTGTATTTCACCAATTCACCATCAGAGGTAGACCAGAATTCAGTGCGGTGGATATAATCCTAGAATTTGGACAAAGCCGATTTTGTTTCTTTTGGTAAGTTAACATGGTACCGTTAGAATAATCCTAATCACAGTAATCACTAATAACTAACTGTCAACTAACTGTAATATCATCCCAATCAAATCAGTCCTTCTCCGTTGTAGATTATAGTAACCGGCGTAGTAGCAGATATTTTAGGCCTTAGTCGTAGAGTCTAAAATTTAAAGTGTGAATGTTTAGGGGTTCTTTTCCTAACCGGGTTATTTTCGTTCGGAGCGCATTAGTATTTCCCTTGCGGGTTCCTTAATGCATGCCACTCTCCCCTACACCGGCAAATGTTAAAAGAAATATGGTTGATGCATGAAAAAGTGATAGATTATTTGGAGAGGCTAATAAAATAGAAATCAACGTAAGGAGTAATATTTTGAATCTGGAAATTTTTGATTTCGTTTCCAAACATTCAAAATGTTTTTTTGAAAGATTCAATCTACCTTCAAATTTCCTACAACAAGATCCACAAACTCGGGAAATAAATGAACAGTACAAGCAATGTCTTGAGATTGTTAAAAAAATAAAAGTAGTTAACGATGCCGCCGAATATATATATATATATATACTATGTAATATCTGAGTACTCTAATTTTATATTTCTTCTGCCTCTTGCAAAATCTCTAACAACTTTGTAAATCTGGCCTTTCTTCTTCTTAATTCGATCTGATGGTTCTTTTGCTAATTCTTCAACTGAAAAGGCAATCTCTTCGGCCTCCTTTTCTCTAACTCAACCCTGGAGAATTCTGGCATTCCTCTTCCTCTTTCTCCTTCCCCTCTCTGGTGTCCTATGCCTTTCCTGTGATTACCATAATGATCATGTGCATGGGCTCCTGAAATTTATGAACGTTAGGAAGGCAGGTGGCCAGGATGGCATTCCTCCCCAAGTTTTGAGGGGATGTGCTTCCGTGCTGACCCATCCTCTCGTTCCTATATCCTCTATGTCTAAATATAACACTTTTTCCTAGTGTTGAAGAACGCACATGTCCAACCTATTCCGAACAAAGAAAGCCGCTCTCGATCATTCTAAACTATCGCCCTATAGCTCCACTTGTATTTATCTAAGATCTTTAAACCCTTCTCAACTCTCATTTCTTAGATCATCTGGAACTCACTCCGATCCGATGCAGTACGACTTTCCGGCGCTCGAGGTCTACTGGCGATATACTTTCCTATCTTACTGATTTATGAATTTTCCGCCTTAGGAACTACGGGGAGTCTTGAGTGGTGTGGCGCTTGAAAAGATCCAAAGCATTTGACCGGGTATGGCACGCGTCAATGCTCTCCAAGCTCCCCTCCTTTGAGTTTTCTCCTTCTCTTTGCTTACTTATGTCTAGTTTTCCTTCAAATCGCGCAATATCGGCTGTTGTTGATGTGACGACTTCTTTTTCTGTCAATAGTGGTGTTCCTCAGGGTTCTTTCTATCTCCTACTTTTCGTAATGATCTTCTCACCATGCACATTAACTCTTATCCACCATATGCCGATGACTTCGACCCTTCATTCTTCAGCCTCATTTCAATTCTAACCCCCTTTTATTCTAGAATTGCCTCTCGAAATTTCTGGTTGGGGTCGTTTCAACTTGTGAAATCAATCTTTAAAACCACACTTCTATGTCTCCCTCACGTAAGACACTTCTAATTTTCCTATCTCTTTCGACGGCTCTCTCATGTCTCCTGTTGACAATATAAACATCCTTGGCCTTAACATTGTAGCGGATTTTACTATAAGAAATAAAAGCCGGAACTACAATAATTGAAATCAGGAAAGGCGTGAGGCTGTCTTCCAGGATAGATATTGGGGATGCAAAAAAAGAAAGACACATACACCTTAAATTTATTACACTCAAAAATATATAGACACAATCTTAATACTACTTAATAATTACAAAAAATTACACACAGTATCCTGATCTGATACCACCTACTACTTACTACAAAATAATTACACACGTTATTCCAATATAAATAAACTACCACACCTACTAGTTCCACCACCAGGTATTACAATATACCATATATTATAAACCACACCTATACCTACAACATCTACAACATATAATAATCATAAAAAAAATATTAAATGCAATAAATAGTATTCAATAAAAATTGTACCAAATATGCGAAATTGTCAACTATTAAAGTATTAAATTTTGGTACCACTAGTCTTAAAAGTTTCTCATGTTTTATGGTACCTACACTCTAAGTTTTAAGGGTTATTCACAAATGTTTTATTTCCTAGTTTTATTTACTATTTATGGTACCACTACACAATTTATTACTTTAGTTTCAAATTTATTGTCCTAGGTCCACTTATGTATTTCCAAATTAACGCTTTTTATTTTATTTTCAGTTTATACTTTTCCCCGTTATGTTTTTAGTTTCTCTCTTTCAGTTTGTCTCTTTTCAGTTTTTAAAGTTTCCAATTTATTTCTTACTTTATAATTTCCACTTTTCTTGTTTATTGTCAATCTTTTAATTTCAGTTTAGTTTCAAAATATCAATCTCATTTTTATTTCAAATATTTCTTAATTTGGTGTACCGCACCGTTGAGTTCAAGGTGTACCGCACCATTTAGTTCATTCGGTAACCCAGTACCTAAATGTCAAATACAGCTGCCTCAACAATTTACAGCAGCCACAGGGAAATACGGATAACCGGCCACAGACAAATGGTCCAAAACCGGAACCACAAGATATGGAGTCCCAAAAAAAACTGGAACGAAACAAAAAAAATAAACAAATTCTATCATGACATACATAATAAATGAATGAATTATATGAAGTAAAAATAAAATAAGTTTAGCAATCATTAAGTGAATAAACAATCATTATGTGAATAAAATTAAGTGAATAAATTTCAGAATTTAGCGTTATCATAAATCATCTGTCAAAATTAAATTAAATTATTAAATGCATTAACATTACAACATTGCAAATTAATCTTACTTAAGTCAATTATTATTTAAAAATAAAAAATGTAACAAAAGAATCATAAATAAAATACAACCAACCAAATAAATAAATCCTACCTGGCCAATGTTGTTGACCAGTTTTTTGTTCAAACCTCTACGTCTACTTCGACTAATGGTGACCCAGAACCAAACGAATCTTCCACTACTCTGCTTCAAACCTTTAAAGTATAAAAAGAATCCACTAAGACCAAGGAATTTACCATTAATAAAATAATAAAAATAATAAGAAAAATAGTTACCCATACCATAGAAGGATTCCAAATCCAAAAGGAAAGGGATTTCCCAGAACTATCATCAACCACCTCTTCACCAATCTACAGGATACCACAGGAAACCATCACAACTAATTTGTCCACAACTTCTACCTAGCTTCACTTCAAACCTACTTCAGACTCTTAAAAATATTAATTAATAATTCCTACGGAAGAAGAAATATATATATGAAAAATCAATTAATTAACAGTAATCTACAATCATTCACATTTATTTCATTCAGAAGTGAAAGAGTGATGGATGCCGCGAAACTAGGAAGACCAAGGGAAAGAGAACTGAAATGGAACTACTCGTTGGCGTCAGAACACCCATCACTCACAGCAACACAATTATTCTCCCCCTTCATAACACTCTCATACATGACACATGACAAAATTAAAAATACCCCCCAAAGAATATAAAATATACATCATATGGTACCTATGAAATATGATACAAAACCACTAAGGGCAGCTCACTACAACACCATTTCCTGCCATTTCCTCATAATTATTTCAACAATCCTATCCATCTATAACGCCGTTGTCATCACCCAACCATACTCTTTTACAACTCCTCTACTCCTAGTAAATGGTTTCTCATATTCCTTCACTTGTTCACTGGGTTTATTCCCACCTTCCGCTCTTTCATCAGTCTCTCCTATTCATTCACATTCCTCCCTAGGTAATTTTTCACTTTTCAACCATTTAACCATGTGTTTCGCTCATACACCCATCCTTTTTCTTCTCAATATCACCGAGCAAACACACAAGCATTCCATTCTCTCGTCGAATTCTCTATAAAAAACAGAATAACAAACACCAACTACATCACAAAACTTATAACTCTCACTTTCTTCTTTTTCACATCAGGCACCTTCTGCATACATACCCTAGGATTATTCAAATCTATTATACCATCAAATACATGTGCAACCCTTTTCACCCTATACCTCGCATCATAACCATCCACCAGAAACATGCTATTCTGGTTTTCATCCACACCCACATTCGGATTCCAACCTACTTTCACACTTACTACTTCGTCCGTCTTCAAAGACCTATCCTCTAAAGCAAACACTTCAACGCCTTAACCAATTTCACCATCTACCTTTCTAAAAACTCATTCCATACATCTGAACTGTTCCATCCTTATTCAACCTTTCTTCTCTATCATCCTTCGATCAGGATGAATAACTATCCCATTTGCATCAAAAACTTATATCCCAATAACACATCATACTTTTCGTTCCTACTATCAATCACATAAAACTCACTCTCCTCCATGCCTATTCCTCCTATCTTAACGCTCTCTCTAAATTTAACTTCTACCGGTACCAACACATTACTAATTCCTTTAATATGACCCCTACCACTTCTTTCTGATCTTCACTTATATTCATCCTATCATATGCTCCTTTGTACACAACACTAACCATACACCCCATATCAATCAAAGCACGAACCTCAATGCCTCACAATAACCTTAATACTCATACATTCATTCACAGGACCAACCGAAAACACATCGACATTACATCCCCTATCTGTGACAACCTAATCTCACCTGAGGGCTCACCAGTTGCAACCTGATGCTACCCGTTTCACGAATTGTTAAAACATGAGGTGTTGGGTGATCGTCTTCCATCACATTTACATTCCTATTCAGTCCAACAGCCTGACCACTAACCGGTTGAACCGGACCACTAACACCAGTACCAAGACCTAGCACACCAGGATTAATCTGACCTGTCCCTCCTGGTTGCCTCACACTCCAACACATTCCAGCCACATGCCCTATTTTCCCACATGTCGAACAAGTATTTCTAGGGGACCTACACATTCTAGAAAAATGCCCCTCGATACCACAGTTCCCACATACCGGTTGCCTCGCTCTTACACCCTGAGGACAATCACGCACCCAATGATCCAACCTCCGCATTTCCTACACCCAGCCCTTTGCGGGTCCGTACAGTTCATGGCCAAATGACCCACTTGCCCACAGCTAAAACAAGCACCAGTTGCCCATCTACATTCTGAAATATAGCCCATCTTCCCACAACGAAAACACTTCACATCCCTATTTGCACTCACATTTCTTGTTTCCACGACCTCTAATCCATTGACCCCTGATTATCCCTGTGACCTAGGTTATAGGCGCATGTCACTCTCGCATTCACTTTCACCAACTTGACGACAGCAAAATACCCTCAACCTCTGCATTCACCTGTCTTTCTCACTCAAACCCATAAAATCCACAGAAATTTCACATTACTTCGTAGGGGTTTGCTTTCAAGGCGTCTCTATAAGATCTACTGAGGGGGTGGTGAAACCCTTTCATTCGCCGCAAACCTTTCCCTACCACTGTACACCTCACGTCGTTCATTCTCCTCTCGCTCGCCTTCAAACTCCCTATCTTCTACAATTTCCAAAACATCCTCCCAAGTCAATCGCTCTCCCGCCCATCTCATTTTCTCTTTCCTACGCGAATTTATATACTCCGCCACTGCGGTTGGAACAGTATCCAAAAACTTCTTCAACAATCTCTTATTCCCGTCCACATCATCATCCCCAAACTTCTTTCTCGCCAAGGTTTCCAATCGATGTGCATACATATCAATCCTTTCACTCTTTCCACGCCTAGCTTTATCAAAATCATTCACCTTTCTATACTTTACTCCCCCTTTCACTCGCACAACCTGGTCCATTATCCTCTGTTTTACCACTTCATACTTTGGTTCACCCACACTAACAGCCTTGTAAAAATCTAACATTCGCCCCTCCAAAAATTCGCCCAACTCTTTCACCCAAAAGACCTTATTCTCATCAAACTTCTCCCTACAATAACCCTCATATTCCCTAAAGAATTCCTCAACCTCTTTCGTCCCATACACATTAAACTTATTAATTTTTGGAATATCCCGAATTAGCACACTCCTTTTCACTCTACGCTCAGACTCAGAACCCGATCCTGTCTCATTCCCCTCAAACACATTCAACTCACCTTCCGAACTACTATATAATGAATCTATGCTTTTACTCTTCATTCTTCTTTCATGCCTCCTGTTCTTAGAAGTCTTCTTCTTCTTCCTTTTATCCTTTTTCTCATTCTTCCCATCCTTCTCATTTTTCTCACTCTTCCCATTTTTCCCATCACTTATTTAGCATCCTTTCCTCCATCCCCATCCTTCATCCTCAGTCAAATCATTAACTCATCACTTGTAGCATCACTTTTTCATCATCTTTGGTCTTCACTCTCTCCCTTCTTTTCCACTTTCCCATTCCTCTTTACATTTACTACCTTTGGAGTAGAGGTCACCCTTCTGTTGGGTTCATTCATTCCGTTCCCTCCAATCCCATCAGCAAACCTTTTTATTCATCATTTCCTCATTTTTGCAGCATCTTTTCTCTTCCATTCTTCTTCCAATTCGTTTCTCATCTTCTTTCATTCCCTTGTTAATTCTCACTTCTTAATCATTCTTCATTCTTTCTCTTCTTTCTCAAAGCTTCTCTAATACCTTTCAACTCAACTGCAACTCCTCATTTCGTACGCCATTGTTTCGCTTGTTACACTACTTTACCTACATTATTATATTTTCTACTTTATTACTCAAACTACTTTACACTACGTCCCCTCACCTATCCTTTCGAGACAGCCCAGTTGGCGCCAAAAATATGTCAGCGGATTTTAACTATAAGAAATAAAAGGCCGGAACTACAATAAATTGAAATCAGGAAAGGGCGTGAGGCTGTCCTTCCCAGGATAGATAATTGGGGATGCAAAAAAGAAGACCACATACACCTTAAATTTATTACACTCAAAATATATAGACACAATCTTAATACTACTTAATAATTACAAAAAATTATACACAGTAATCCTGATCTGATACCACCTACTACGTACTACAAAAAAATTGCACACGTTATTCCAATACAAATAAACTACCGCACCTACTAGTTCCACCACCAGGTATTACAATATACCATATATTACAACCCACACCTATACCTACAACATCTACAACATATAATAATCATAAAAAAAATATTAAATGCAATAAATAGTATTCAATAAAAATTGTACCAAATATGCGAAATTGTCAACTATTAAAGTATTAAATGTTTTTTTTTCTTGTCGGTAGAGTTTCTCATGTTTTATGGTACCTACACTCTAAGTTTTAAGTGTTATTCTCAAATGTTTTATTTCCTAGGTTTATTTACTATTTATGGTACCACTACACATTTTATTACTTTAGTTTCAAATTTATTGTCCTAGGTCCACTTATGTATTTCCAAATTAAATTTTCAGTTTATACTTTTCCTGTTATGTTTTTAGTTTCTCTCTTTCAGTTTGTCTCTTTCAATTTTTAAAGTTTCCAATTTTTTCTTACTTTATAATTTCCACTTTTCTTGTTTATTGTCAATCTTTTAATTTCAGTTTAGTTTCAAAATATCAATCTCATTTTTATTTCAAATATTTCTTAATTTGGTGTACCGCACCGTTGAGTTCAAGGTGTACCGCACCATTTAGTTCATTCGGTAACCCAGTACCTAAATGTCAAATACAGCTGCCTCAATAATTTACAGCAGCCACAGGGAAATACGGATAACCGGCCACAGACAAATGGACCAAAACCGGAACCACAAGATATGGAGTCCCAAAAAAAACTGGAACGAAACAAAAAAAATAAACAAATTCTATCATGACATACATAATAAATGAATGAATTATATGAAGTAAAAATAAAATAAGTTTAGCAATCATTAAGTGAATAAACAATCATTATGTGAATAAAATTAAGTGAATAAATTTCAGAATTTAGCGTTATCATAAATCATCTGTCAAAATTAAATTAAATTATTAAATGCATTAACATTACAACATTGCAAATTAATCTTACTTAAGTCAATTATTATTTAAAAATAAAAAATGCATCAAAAGAATCAAAAATAAAATAATCAACAAAAATAAGTCCTACCTGGCCAATGGTGCTGACCAGTTTTTTTTTTCAAACCTCTACGTCTACTTCGACTAATGGTGACCCAGAACCAAACGAATCTTCCACTACTCTGCTTCAAACCTTTAAAGTATAAAAAAATCCACTAAGACCAAGGAATTTACCATTAATGAAATAATAAAAATAATAAGAAAAATAGTTACCCATACCATAGAAGGATTCCAAATCCAAAAGGAAAGGGATTTCCCAGAACTATCATCAACCACCTCTTCACCAATCTACAAGATACCACAGGAAACCATCAATCAACTAATTTGTCCACATCTTCTACCTGGCTTCACTTCAAACCTACTTCAGACTCTTAAAATATTAATTAATAATTCTACGGAAGAAAACAAGATACATGAAAAACAACAATTTCTCACACTCATCTTAACAATCAATTCACATTTATTTCATTCAGAAAGTGAAAGAGTGATGGATGCCGCGAAACTAGGAGACCAAGGGAAAGAGACTGAATGGAACTACTCGTTGCGTCAGAACACCCTCATCACAGCAACACAAATTATTCTCCCTTCATAACACTCTTAATACATCACATGACAAATTAAAATACCAAAGAAATAAAATATACATATTGGGTACCTGAAATATGATACCAAACCACTAAGGGCAGCTCACTACAACATAAGCAAAAAAATGTCTTGGAAAACCTACATCACAGCAGTTGCTAGGGCGGCCTCAAGACTGGGAGTTCTGTTTAGACCTCGAGACTTTTTTTTCCTCTTCTTCAGTTACTCCAGCTATACCAAGGGCTCATCCGCCCTTGTATGGAGTACTGCTCTCTATCTGGGGGTTCTGATTTCAGCCCGGCTTTTGGATAGGGTCGACTCAAAGGCAAAAAGCTTATAAACGTTCTGTACTTTCACTTCACTTGACCTTCTATCTTTGCAGTGCAATGTTGGTGCTTTATCTTTTTAATATAAAATATATATATATATATATATATATATTTTATATATATATATATATATATTATATATATATATATATTATATATAAATATATATATATATATATATATATATCTATTATATATATACTATATATATATATATATGACATTTATTTATTTATCTGACAAATGAATGCATGAAAGTATTTTTTAGTACCCTTTCATTTCATTTTTGGGGGGGAAAAGTATGGATAATAAAAGTTTTGTTTATAAATTTACTCTCACTTCTTCACACATAAGGAGAAAAATAAACAAAAAGACTAAAAATTAAACGTGGTAGAGGGTAACTGGGATCAGTTTAGGGGAAAAAAAATCTTTACTGTGATTGGGCTGTGCCTTCCACCCTTTTAATTTTTTTGAAACTCTTATACTTTTTGGGGGGACAACCTAGGGTCAAAAATGAGAGAGGTACTTAATAGTATAAGTATTTATTATCCAGATACACTTCCATGAGTCTAACTTAATTAAAGCAGAAGTATATGACTATTTTAATAAAGAGGCATTCCATAATAAATCGTTAAAATTTGGGGTGGTCATCAGCACACCTGATAATTTTCCAATGGTTTTCAATTTTTTGGAATTTGAACCAAAACCCTCACATGGCCCTGGCAATTTCATTTAATCTGAGGGGTGTGGTGTCAGGTGTTTAATGATTGTCAGAGAATGCACAAAAAGAATAAAAAAATCCTTACAAGAAAATATAATTAAGCTGAAAACAATTACTTACTGAATACAAAGAACTACTGCTACTGTAAGTACCAGATTAATATATAAAACATTGATATTATATAATTATATATAATATATAATATATATATTATATATTATATATATATATATATATATATATTATATATATATATATTATTATATATAATATATATATATCAGTATATATATCTCTCAGAGCGACCACAATGGCTTTCCAGATACTTCCGCTCTGCTCTGTCTCTACACATAATCGCTAGGGATAAATTTCCCAGATTGACTGTTAAAGTGTGAACAGTCCAGTAGGAAATGTGACATCAGTTTCC
Organism: Trachelipus rathkii; assembly: GCA_015478945.1. Classification (NCBI taxonomy): domain Eukaryota; kingdom Metazoa; phylum Arthropoda; class Malacostraca; order Isopoda; family Trachelipodidae; genus Trachelipus; species Trachelipus rathkii. The sequence continues at coordinate 56,676 of JABUQX010036015.1, read as the reverse complement.
GGGACCTTTATTGCAGTTTGTGCCAATATTTGTGGTGGTTGAATGGGTTGAATCTCTATTTTATAGTGTTTAGAAATTTTGGGTGGTGGCGTATCTTAGTTTGGCTAGGATGCTGAAATGGTTCCTGGGAGGTTAAATCAAATGCTACTTTCTGGTGTGTCATTTAGTATATTGTTAGGTTGTCAGTTTCTTAAATACGCTTCGGTTAGGAGTGTGGTGAATTGTTTGGATAAGAAATGTTATTTTGTGGTGAGGGATGTTATTCTAGAATTTGTGGTTTCGTAATGCTTGGAGAGGAAGGAGGTTGTTTAAGCCTGTGATAAATGGGGTTTGAGAGGGTGGTGTGACATGGGTGCTGAGGTGTTTGTGTTTTGCATGCATAGAATTGAGGGCATATCATTTTAATTGTTTGTCTATGGTAGTAATTTTTGTTTTTTTCATGCAATTTTGTTATGGTGTTGTTACATGTGCATCCTGTTTTTATTTCTAAGTGCTTTTGTTTGGATTATTGGTAGTTTCTTATATTTTCCTGGTCAGTAATGGTAATATATATATATATATATAATATATATTATAATATATATATATATATATATATATATATATATATATATATATATTATATATAATATATATTATATATATATCTATATATATATATTATAATATATATATATATATAATATATATTATATATATATATATATAATATATATATATATATATATTATATATATTATAATATATATTATATATATAATTATATATATATTATATATATATATATTAATATATATATATATATATATATATATTATATATATATATATATAAAGGTATATAAAAGCATATTGACCAGGAATGCCAAGAAATTCTCATTCTAAATTTGTCATGATCTAATAACAAGTGAACTAGATATACAATGTAGATACAGAATTTTTAGAAATATTTTAAAGGAACCAGTATAAAAATAGAATACTTTCTAAAACTTTATTTATTTATATATTAACTTATTCATATTATTATTATTATGATCTTTGGCAAATTCCCATGAAGAAAAATCATTTTTTCTTTTACCTGTACATATTCTTTACCCGTAGGTACAGGATATGGTACAGTACAAAAAAAAAAAATGCATGCATATCTGGGCATATGTAACTTCATATAAATTTAATTCACTAACAGACAATTTACTATAATTCTCTGCTTTATTGACCAAAAATACACAATTTTAGTACACTTTTTCTTCATACTAAAATAATTATATTTTATCATACATATTAATTTCAAGGTTTTAATATTCTGTTATTAAGAGTATTTTTAAATATTTTATAAAAATTTCACAAACTTTTTCCGAAGGGGCTGCTTGATGAGTGTTTTACTTAGTTTTTTTTTTTTTTTCCAGGTCACAGGGTTGTGCATGTTCATACATACGGTATTCAAAATTGATGTATGTTCTTATGGGGCCAGTTCTGTATGTCCCCAATGTGATTTCCATGGGCTAGGAACCCATATTAATATTCAAGTGATCACAAGTAATCAATTTAATTTACACACACATCTATGTGTATTCTATGAACTAGAATATACATGACAACATATTGATTCACATATATTTATTAGTAATTTTCCCTTTCCAGAATAGGTTTGACAAAGTATTTGGTTTTATTCCTCAAAATCACATTAAATACTTCAAAATAATGTAAGTTTTTAAATAACGGTGCTCCAAGGCAAAATTGTGACAAAACTACTTGTTCTTTTCTATTGAACTTTACATACAACTCCAATCCTGAATCAATGGTTCAATTGCTGGTACCCATTCCCTACACCTCTTCCACCGACTGCATACATTCAATATTTCATTTTTAAATTCTGCTAAAGAAATACTTATATTAACTGGCATTCCAAGGACAGTAAATAATTTGACTGCTTTATCTGCTTCATTATACTTTCAATTCCAATATGACCTGTAATCTATATCAATAAAATTTTTCTTTGATTCAATTTACAGAGAAGATTCTTGATCTTATAAGTTAAGTATACTGTTTTGTAAAATTACTTTTTAGAGCGTGAAATACTGAGTATGAATCAGTAATTATATCCATTGGGGATGGAATTGAAAAGGAATAATGATCCATATATTGCATATGCCTCTGCTTTAAATACTGAACTATACTCTGGTAATAGATACTGAAACACATGCTCATTATACAGAAATGCACATCCAACAATATTATTAATTTTGGAGCCATCCGTAAAACTGATATTATAGTTTTGTAACTGTAAAAGATACCTTTTCCATAAATAAGGATCTATATATATTTCTTGTGGTGTTTTATATTTTTCATATTTTACAAAGGTTTTCATCAAAGTCTAAATTTGCACAACTATCATCATGCAGCAGAGGAGACTGTGCCAACTTCTGAACTGGAAGATTATTTTCATTCAAAGAGCACTTCAATCTACCAACACATGGTAACTGATATGGTCTTGTTTTAAACAACTCATAAATACTGTATAGTAATCCTTATAAAAAATTTTTACTCACTGGGTGATCATACTTACAAATCTTACTACCTATATAGTTAAGACCTAATAATTTACATCTTATAGGTAAAGGCATGATATGGGCTTCAGCCTCCAAGAAATCAACTCTTGTATATTTCAATGCTCCCACTGCTTGTCTTATATCCTGTATTGCATTCAATCAAGTTTTGAATGAATCACTTTGACAATAAATTATAAATAAAACATCCATAATCTAATTTGACTCTTACAATTACTCTGTACAGATACCGTACAGTAACAATTCTGTCAACACCACAAATATTACTACTTAAATATCTTAACAATAATCCTTTTTCATTTCTTTACTATTTACTCATTAACTTGACATTTCCATGTTAATTTGCTATCAAAGTTTAAACCTAGGAACTTGTGGGTATATGTATATATATTTAATTTCTGAACCATAAAAGGATAGAAATGGTTTAGGTTTATAAGACCCTCTAGTAAATATCATAGCCATTATGAGGTGAAATTTAAATCTCACTCCTCAGACCATTGAGAAACTTCTCCAAGGGTCTCTTGCATTTTATGAAGTCCTGTAAGTAAATTTGTATCCGAGACCCACTATTTATATTTAGATTTCCCAAATGGCGATTTTACCAAACTTTAAGACATTCTTAGTATAATAGACTGGGATAAAGAGTTTAAAGACCTAAACTGTTTTATCTATGGAAACGTTTTAAACAAATTTTGAGGAATATTCAGTCAGCATGTTTTAAAGATAAAAATATTAGGGTGGAGAAGAAAAAACCTGTTTGGTGGAATAGAGAGATAAGAGAAAAAATCGATGAAAAGCGCAAATGTTTGAATATATTCAAGGGTAGTAATAGGGAGGATGATATATATATAATAAGGATTCTAGCACAACTGAGATCATGTTCCTCTGTTTGGTCCAATATTTCAAAATTGGCATCTTACATATAGGGGTTTCCCTGAAGAGAATGAGCATTTATAGCTGAATAGAGAAAATGATATAAATGGACTAGAGTTCTAACTGAAAAACTGTTATGTTAATCAATTCGTGTGAAAAGGTTTCGTATTATCTTTCCTATGTAGGTGGCATCACAGTCTCAGCACTTGTATTGATATATTACTCAGGAACATGAATGCAAAGTTAGTTAATCTTTATTAAGTTTAAAATAATTCCCAAATTTGCTTTCACTCGAAAATATTAATCTAAATTTACACTGCGGGAAGTTTTTTTTTTTCGTGACCCATATTCTTCGAAAAAAGGAAAATTCATATAGAAAATATTCCTAGGAGCTGTTAATTGGGCTTGAGATTTGTCTTTATATTTTGATGAAAAAAGTTTTCGAAAATTTGTGTCAATTATAAATTCTGGGAATCCACTCCTCAGAAATAGTGTTTACAGGAACTCCAGTTCTTTTGTTAGAATGACATTATAAGTATATATATTAATATCATATATATATATAGAAAATATATATATATATATATGATATATAATAATATATATATTAGTAATTTGTGTGTGTGTGTGTGTGGTGTGTGTGGTGTGAAACTATCAATCTGTGTGTGTGTGTGTGTGTGGATTGTATTGACAATATAAAAAAAGATCCTCAAGTCATCTTACAAAAAAGATTATTAATTTGCCTTCCTATTATAGAGAGGAAAAATCTCTCTAAACAAAATGTTATCCTAAAGAATCCCCTTTTCCAACCTAACAAACTCAAAAATAGTTTGAAAGGATATCCAAAAGCCGAAAAATACCGCAAGCAAGAATAAGAAAAATACCGAAAGTGCGCCCACACACTTAGTTTGATTCAAGGAGGAAATCGTGTTCTTGTTATAAAAAAAAGATTGCATTGTTGCCAATCATCAGATTTTATAAGAGTTTCTGTCCAGTTTTCCAATAAAAGATACAATCACCAATATCATACAATCATACATACATACATACATACATACATACATACATACATACATACATACATACATACATACATACAAGTACACACACACTTATATATATATATATATTATATATATATATATATATATATATATATATATATATATATATATATATATATATATATGTTTATTTATTTATTTATTTATTTAATTATTATTTATTTATTTATATATTTATATATTTATATATATATATTATATATATATATATATATATTATATATATATATATATTTTTATTTTGTATAAATATATATATATAGATATATAATTATATATAAATTATATAATATTATATATTATAATATATACATTATTTATATATATATAATATATAATAATATATATATATATATATATATATATATATATATATATAATATATATATATAATATAAGATAGCATGAAAGCGGGAACTTTCACGAAAGGAAAATTAATTAAAATTTTCCATTTTCAATTTTAAAAGTTTTTTTTTTAACCAATAGCTTAAAGATAAATTCCAGTTCGCTTTTGCCACGTTTAATCGAGAGCTATTAAAGTTAACATTATTAAGTTTAAATTATCGTAACTAACGTAACCAACATAACCTTATTAACGTATTATAACCTCACTTAATGAATTATAAAAACTATTCATTAATTATTTCACTGAAATACTTGAAAAAAAAAAACACGCATCTGCCACCATGAGCGTTTGTAACATTTGTTCGCATAAAAACAAAGAAAAAACTAAAAATAAACCAAAAATAAAACACTTTTCCACAAAATTATATAAAGGAGAAAGATCCTACTGAATGTCTTATAAATATAATATTATATATTAATATATATATATATATATATTAAAAATATATATAGTATTATATAATATATATATATATAGATATATTATATATATAAATATATTTATATATTATATATAGATATATATATAATCCAAATATAATTATTTATATACTGAACATTTTTTTATGTATGTTGATGTATTACCTGTTCCTTTCTATCTTATATATCTATCTATCAATCAATCTTCAATCTTAATTAATGTATCTGTTTTTCTCTATTATAGATTTCATTCTCTCTCTCTCTCTCTCTCCTCTCTCTCTCTCTCTCTCTCTCTCTTCTCTCTCTCTCTCTCTTCTCTCGCTCTCTCTCTCTCTTTCTGCCCTCCTCCTCTCCTCTCCTCCCCACTCTCTCTCTCTCTCTCCTCTCTCTCTCTCTCTTCTCTCTCTCTCCTACTTCAAAACACCAATGGAAAGAGAAGTGAGAACCCCCATTTTTTTTAAGTCCTTTTCAATAACATATAGCAGGAATTTTCTCGGCCATTTTGTTCAATCGCTAAGAGTGAATTTAATTCACTAAGAGTGGATGCTAATCACCAGAAGGAATTAATGTTTAAGTCACTACAATGGATTTATTTAGTGCTGACGGAAAAGTTACTTTAAAAATCAGTTTCTTTTTTTTTTGTGTTAGATTTTATTTTAAAACAATGATTCATTTTATCGGATTGTTACGAAAAAAAAAAAAAAAAAGAACTGATTTTAATTTGCCTAATTCGGTGCAGCAACTAAAAATAAATCATTGTATGGACGTCACCCTCTTCAATCGTATGAGAGACAAAAGCATGTCTAATGGAATAACGACTATTGTCCTGCGAAATTAATTAATCGGCCTAACGGAGTGAATTTTAAAAGATAGCCTCAAATGGTAGTTTGGAAATATGCATACGGAGAAGATTTTCGAAGATGAACTAGCTTCGTACAAAAAAACCCACGATCGATTCAGCCAGAGAAACAATTATTCACTCTTAGGTATGGTTCGAACGTGGTTGAAAACCTCTAAACACAATACCGTACTCAGTTCAGCAGATTGAAAACAGAAAGAAGAATCCAAAGCACGAAGAATATGAAAAAAAAACGCTTTTTTTATTAAGGTACAATAGCTAAAGTTCGTGTTACCTAATTCAATATATTTTTGTATCTGTCCTTAAATATATTAAATTTTGAAAAATATTAGACAGTTAAAACTTCCATTTACCTTAATATGGAATTTGTCGGTTAACTTTTGCAAACTTAACTATTTACGATCCATTGTGGTGTTAATGAAAAAGACATATGCATGACTCCTACCCGAATCGTTTCGATGAATTTTTTGCATTGTTAATTGGTAAGGAATTGAAAACATTTCCCTAGAGAAAGGAAATTCGATGCGGAATCATGTTTTAGAAGACGTTCCCTCGGTTTTCGCTGATTCGACGGGCCGTTTACGGAGTTTCTATGAAGACGATCGATGACTTATTAATGAGCGAAAATTGGACCCACTCACAATCAATTTAGATAGAACTGAAACGCGTCATATATTTTGCTGACTCGGAGGGTATTATGAGCTTTTAATCCGGTTGACCGAAGATGATATCGTATAAGTCGATTGGTGTGTTTTTAATTTTTAATTATTTTCTTTTAAAGTACATAGATGATGATGATGTTGTCGTTTTGGAACGACCAGAATATCTTAAAGGAAATCTTCATTGGGACCCGAAACCTGATTGAAAGTCACAGTAGAATGATAATAAAATTGAAGAAATAATTTTTTTTGATAAATTATTATTAACAAGTTGAAGATCATTGATTAAATGAATTATGGAAAATAAAAATTTTAATATAAGTTATAAAATTTATTTCAAGAACATTAACAAAAAATATACAATGTGATATAGTTGAAATATATTTATATATTATTATACGCTTAAATATTATCAATATTTCAATAATTTTGGCGTATGTACGATGTTTTCATGAAATGATTGCTTTGAAGGCGTACTTTATAACGCTCCTACAGATCGGACATGACTCGAGGGCGAGTGCGCAACAACAGCACGTTACCATGTGTTTGCAAGGTAAAAATACAATTTGCGTTTTATTGTCCATACAAACTGTGCAAACAAACCCCCAGCATCATTCAAAAGAGAGATTCCTCATCGCAATATGAGACAGAGGCCGAAAACGAAGTGTAGCTTCTTGCAGGTGATGATTGCGAAAGAGTCTAGGAGATATCTAGATAGAAGAATTGTTACGAACGAGTGAGGGAGAGTGTATGCGAGTAGAATTTATGTTTTTCATCGTTGATGGGCGCTTCATTCAGCGATGTATTCACCGCTCGTGCTAGGTTACGTTTAACGTGTCTGGCTGATACGATCATCGTAGGTTGACGTCGTTTGTGATCGAGGCAGATTCGTCAGTGTAATTAATACAGAAAATCATTACTTTTTCACTGACGATTCGATGCTTTCTGCAGCTGGTTCGAGACGTGAGGCATTTTACTCTCGGATTAGTTATGGGACCGGATAAACCAGAGGGGAGGAGAGAGAGATGAGTAATTATGAATAGAGAAAAAGACAGATACATTAATAAGAATTGCTAGATTGAGAACGATTACCTCGTTGAGTAGAAGGTAAGAGTTCTATAGATAGAAAGGAACAAGGTGAAGTATCCCTATTCATAATCATATATCTATATCAAAAAACTACGTCGTAGCTCGCAAAGAACAGTATAAAATATCGTATTGGTGAGGACAATCGTTGATACTGAAGATATTTCATCGGCTCTGCCTTCATTAATCGTTCTCATCTAGTTAGCTTTTTATTAATACTATATTTCGCTTATTCATATATTATAGTTGTAACCATTAGTAAGATTTAACTCGAGACGACGACTATGACGATAACGGATCGTATACTATATGCTATATCAACCTATAACGAAGTAATGTAAGCGATCACTCATATATATTAAGATGGATATGGTTGCGTAACTGCTCCTATTGCTCTGCTGCTTGACTGCTATATATATATTTCCTGCTAATTACTGCTTGCTGAATTCTCTGCTACTCTGGATAAGCTTATCGCTGCTTGTCATGCTAGCTTATCATTCGACATAATACGACATTACTTACATATACCGAAGAGGCTAATATGCTTAGAGAAGCTAGAGGTAGCATATCTTCCTTTTGATGGCTATCGTTCCGATTTTATTAAACTGATATACTACATTATCAAATTTGAAATACTCCATATTAATAATAGCATTCATGTTTGAAGGGACACCTGGTCCATGCTTGCGGAAAGAATAATTTGGTTATCGTCTCTCCACGGATATCGTTTTTCTCTTGTTTCTTCGCCTTACCCAGTTCTGCTAACATAATGATGTCCAAGCGCTTCTGGGCCAGATTGCGGTGTTTTTGTTTTTATTACTTGCAAAGCCGCGTAAAAATAACTGTAAAACCATTTACTATTACAACAAGTTGAATCGCTATGAAGTAATAGGCAGTAGATGATAAATAATAGGCTCTATGTGACCACGGCCTTAGACGTTAATTTATTCTGAAGGGTATATGTTGAGTTACGAGTCTGCCTAACTTCCTTTATTCTTACATACGCTTCAACTAATACTTCAAATTTTTTCTTTGTAATATAGGTATCACGCTTTCTCCGTATTTGACATAGCCGCTTGATTAGATAGCGACGGGTTTCTCACTGGCCCAAATTTTCATTGCCGATATTCCTAGTGTTAGTCTCGAGTTGGGTGCCAGTAATGTGGTCGTTAAAAAATATTAAGAGCCTTGTGTTAAAATTCTTGAATAATATGTAGCCCCTAGCACAACTGTAATGGATTAATGTCTTCTTCGTGTAATTATTTTTTTTGTTGTTGTTTTTTCTTCTTATGCTTGTGTTTCTTCTGTATATATTGTCTATCTGGCTTGTGGTCTTGATGTATTCTAGTTATTTAATTATATTTTTTTTTTTTTTTAGTTCGTTTTTTTTTGTGTTTTTTTTATTTATTATTTTTTTGGTTTTATTTTTATTTTTTTTTGTGTTTAAGTTTTTTTAGCCTTCCAAAATCATTTTTTAGATTGTTTTTTCTTTGTAGTTTTTTTTGATTTTCTAAAATGCTTGTTAACAAATCCGGTTTTTTTCGCTTCTTTTTTTCATGATCTATTTTGTGGTTCTCGAAATAATCGTTTTCTGATATTTTTTTTTATTTCTCGTTTTTTTTTCAGATTGGCTAGTTGTTTTTGTTTTTGATTTTTTTCTTTTGTGGATTTGGTGTGTCTGTTTTTGGCTGTTTGTTTTTTTTTTGTTTGTTTTTTGGTTTTTGTTGGGGTTTTTTTTTGTTGGGTGGGGTTTTTTTGTTGTTGTAACGTCATTTTCTGTTGTTTTTTTTGGTTTTTTTTCTATTTTTTTTTTGTTATTTTTTTTTTGTTTTTTTGTTTTTGTTGTTTTTTTTTTTGTTTTGTAATTTTTTTTTTTTTTTTTTGGGGTTTGTGGTGGTGATCTTTTGTAAATGTAGAATGGTTTAGTGTAGTTTTCTGGCTCAGTCAAAGGACTGGGCTGAGCGGAAACTTTACTTCGTGTTTTCTCTTTTCTTTTTTTTTGTTGTTGTTTTTGGTGTTGTTTTTTTCGTTTTTTTTATTGTTTTTGTTGTTTTTTGTATTTATTTTTTTTTATTTTTTTGTCTTTTTTTTTTTAGTGGTTTTGGTCTTTTCCTGATCGGGAGGGGTGTTTGGGTGTGTTTTTTTTTTTTGTCATAGTTTTTTTTTTGTCATTTTTTTTTTCATTTTAAGACATGTATTTTATGGAAAAAGTGTCACATGACACTTAGTTTTTTTATTTTTCTTTTTTTTTATTTTATCTAAATGTGTCTCCTTTTTCTGAGTTATTCTTTCTTCGTGTGGAGGGATAGGTATTATGCTGGCGGGGTTGCTGTTGTGGGGTATGGGGGATTGGGATCGGTGTGGGGGTTATTTATTTTTTTTTGTTTTATTTGTTGTTGTTCTTTGTTTTTTTGTTTTTTGTTAGTGTTTGTGTTTTTAGTTTTGTTTTGTATTTATTATTTTATTTAGGCGGTTGGGGCTGGTGTGTGTTGGGTTTTTTTTTTTTTTTTTGTGTTCTTGTTGTGTGTGTGGGGTGTGTGGGTGGGTGGGTGTGGGGTGGGGTGGGTATGTGGCGTTTGGGGCAGTGGGGGTGGGTGGGTGGGTGGGTGCCGGTGGGGAGAGGTGCCGGTAGGATGGGCGGCGGGTGGATGAGGTGAGAGTGGGTCTATGGCGAGGTTTGCGTGGCAGAGGTGATGATATAGATAAATTCCCTGGTTTTTCTGTCTTGCCAGTTTGATTCGTGTTATTGATTGGAGGAGATGTATGGAAGTATACGGGGGCCATGAGGTAGTTCTATTAGTGGTGGGTGGGGGGAAATGGTAGATGGGAGGGGTTAGGAGTCGTGTATCGGGTGGTGTGTGAGTAGGTGAGTGGGAAGGTGCGAGTGAGAAGTGTGTGGGTGGTGATGTGTGCGATGAGGCGGCGTGGGGTAGGGGTGAGGGGATAGTAGGGGTAGGGTGGGTGAGGGAGGGGGTAATGAGGACGTCGGAGGGTGATGGGGTGGGGGTAGAGGGGTGATAGGGGTGACGCGAAGCGAGTGCGAGGTAGTATAGTAGTAAGGTGAGTAGTGGACTACGGCGGGCGGAGGTGAGTCGGAGTGAGGGGGGATGATGAGGGCCGATGACGTCGGTAGGCGGCATATGACGAGTGCGGGTATTGCGAGTGGTGAGGGTGATGGAGGTAGGGTGGAAGGATTAAGTTTAATAGTATAGCTCTTAGTGCTCTATATATATATTTCTCTGTGGTCTATATAGATGACGATAGTGTATATATTAGTGGTTCTTTCTACTAAGCTAGGTGTTACTGCGGTGGTGCTCTATTGGTTTGGTGTTATATATACTCTTCTATTATTTATGTGGTAATGATGAATCTAAAAAAAAGATAAAAGGAAAATGAACATATAGTACTTTCTCAAGAGAGGCACGTTGATAATAAATTAATTGTATTTTATATTTCTGTGTCTTTTTTATTATATATTCAAAAAAATATTATATCTAATATATGATGCTGGCAGCCTATATATCATATTACTACTCTCAGGTTATCAAATAAATAATATTAAATAAATATAGCTTAATATAAATTTCAGAGAAGATGGTCATTGTGTTCCGACAACGTTTGTCCACGAGTTTTCTCAGAAATCATTAAGATGAGAAAATATAAAATGATGGAAAAGAAAATATTTATGAGAGTTATGAAGGTAAAAATATATATTTAAAAAATTTTATTATTGTATTCAACTTTTGAATAATCTTAGATTCTAAAACGTAAATTAAACTTATTGCGAAATATATATAATACATTATATTGACAAGTATGGTTATATTCAATAAGAGCTATTATGCTTATATGTATCTCTTGTATGCTTATCGCTATGTAGATAATTATGAATGTTATAGAAGTTAGTATTTAGTGCTAAATGAAATGAATTGATATGATATTAATGTATGATATTTATTACATAATACATCCGTTAAGAGAATATATCATTAAAAATTAGACTTTCGATGCAAGGCGATTGGCCAACACATGTCACTCAATCTCTCAATCAGTCCTAATCTCTGCTTATATAGCCTAAGAACACGTAGTTATGCTCTATGCAATCTCACAAACTAAGTGTGTGCTATCCGGGCAGCACGTTCGGTATTTTATTCTTGCTTGCGTATTTTCGGTTTTTTTATCAGTTCGTTTTCAAACACTCTCTGAGTGTCTCTAGTTACAAGGTGGAAAGGGGTAGATAGTCTTCTTAGAAGTGGACACATTATTGGGGTATAGAGGAGGGTTTGGAGCGGTTTCCATCAATATCTACTATTAAATGCGATAAGCATAGGTCATACAGAAAGCATTATTAGTCGCTAAGATGACTGTCGGAGAGCAATAATCCCATATAGCTTGTCAGCTTAATCTCGACTCGATCAATTGACAGAATCCACTCACACACACACACTAACACACTAATACACACAGACGAACACACACAATCACCGGTCAAACTTAGATAGGCATATTACTTCAGTATTGGCTCATATCATCCCTCTATTTGAATATATTATACTATTATAACATACTATGTAGAGTTGATAATTAAAGAGTGTACCATATGGACTATTAATATAGGCTACTTCACTAGTATATGAGTTTTATAGGTGTAATATTAATATTAATTATATGTATAACTTCTAACAAAAGCCTCGAAAGAGAAATACTGTTATATAAATCCACTATTTCTGAGGAGTGGATTCCCAGAATTTATAATTGACACAAATTTTCGAAACTATTTTTTCATCAAAATATAAAGACAAATCTCAAGCCCTATTAACATGCTCCTAGGAATATCTGATTACTCGTAGCAGAATTTCTCTACTTATTATGCCAAGAATTATTTGTTCTTAAAGGCTCGAACTATGCTTTCAGACGATAAATAAATAAAACTTCCCAGCAGTGTATAATAGTGGACGACTCGATACTGTTCGTAGGAGTGACATATCAAAAGTGTTAGTGAAGAATTATTCTGAAACGGTTAATCAGAATTAACAAATACCTGTCTATAGCAATTCACATAATTTTTTCGACTCTTTAAAGTTGTAATTTTATTACTCGAGCCTCAATGCTGAGAGCACTCTCTGGACAAACATATACGATAGCGAAAATAACGACAACAGACGCCTATTTCACAGAATTGATGCTGTCTCAATTTCGCATAACAGTGTTAATCCATGTATATAGATCCCATTCTTCAGTCCATTGTTTCTTACTCAGTCATTGTTCGTGTTTCAGACAAAATAGATAATGAGCACACGGAGTCAATCCTACACAGAGGAAGTCACACATATGATCTATTCTTGTTCTAACGAAGGCAATTTTGAAAATATAAAAGGTCGGCGACTGACCGTATCGCTATGTAAAAGTGTTAGACCAGCCACTGAGAATCTGTCGGTCTATCGTCAACCCGCTGTATCTGAAAGGAAATTTATTATCTATATAATCTGTGAGTAGTTAGAATTACGTCTATGCACGACGGGTTTATTGAACACATAGTGCCACCTTAAGGGCGTTTGACGCGGCGCGGATCTCTTAAACAGACCTTAATATAATGCGCTCACCACAAATTTTTAAAGAAATATGCTAATATGAGGAAAGTATTCCCGAACCTTTCTAAAATATATTACTTTGTGAAAATAATTAGTTAAAGATTTTAAAGTATTTTTTAAATTTCATATTGTGTGATATCCGTAAAATGTGCTGATATGATCGTGTATTCTCCCTTCTAGTACGATCACATGATAAAAAGATCTGCCATTTTTTCACCTTTTAAAAATTGTTTACTTAAAATATTAGATGTTAATATTATTGCATCTCTAATCACGGGCTCTCCAACCACTTACAGGTATGTAATAACTTTTTTAGATAATGTAATACAAATATCAACATTAATAAATCTATAGTAATATTTCAGGTAAGTCTCGAAATAGGCTGGGATGTTCGTCAACGAGTGAGATTATAAGATTTAAGAAAAATAATGTAATTAATATATACTTATAAAATTTTTAAAAGTTGACTTTAGTATAATTTTTTATATGTTTTTTTAAAATTAACGATACTCACTATAAATATATAAAACTAAAGTTTGAGTTTATGATTTTCATCACGTTGGGGTCCGTATGTGTAGTATCATGATTCTTAGAATTCGGTCTTAAATACCTCGAAACACGAAAAGATTATTATATTTTGTTTTTACTGGAATTATTACTTAAAGTCTGGTCAGTTCATTTGGATCTTGATAAAACTACGTATATCATAATAAAATTGAGTATAGGAGAAGATAAGAATATTTTACTTTTGATATAGGGTGATAAATATATATTAAAGAATATTATATGTTGCCTCACGAAGATTTTCTATATTAATAATCCAAATATGATAACTAGGTGAGAAATAAGAAAAAGGGGTAAATAAAGCTATAAAAAATATATTAATTAGATCAGTGATATGTTCAAAGATATTTTTTAGTATATACACCAACAAAAGGAGTTATAAATGAAATGATCTCGGCCTTTGAAGGCGACTCATATAACTACTCACTTACAGAGGTTGGATCACGACTTGAGAATGAGAGCTGTAGTAGTCGCAGTAAAGAAAGATGCTACGGTTACCATGTTGATGTACTAATATAGGATAAAAATGTATAGTATTCACTACATCTATATAACATTGTCTAATACTAACGTAGTGAACATCTTGCGTGTCTTCTCAGCAAAACTATCTCAACGTTTCCTGTATAGTTGGACAGATATTGTTTCTCGAATATATCGTACCATAATAATAATTTGGTTATGCTTCATTGTCTTATATATCACTATTATTTATCTTCACAGTCATAGCGAAATTTGATATGATTTTAATGACTGGAAGACGACGACGTACGCGTACGTACACACGAATAGACATCATTACAGTACGATCGACTGTCGATGCGAACACGACATATGCGTTGATAGACTGTACTGCTTTCTTTTCGTCATTCTATCTTTGCTCCCCCTACTCGTCTCTACTGTTATCACCACGGTGCTATTCTATGCCACTGCTGTCACGGTCCGCTTCTGCTGAGCTTTCTCCACTGCCTCTTATCTGTGTTTCTCCCTGCATAGGCTATTCGTTAAGGCCATCTATGTGTCTGTTTCTGGTTTTTACCCTACAGCTCAGCTATCTGTTTCATGTTTCATGCTGCTGCTAAGCTTCTGCTTTTGCTAGCGGTGCAATTTTATCGACTAACAATCCCTCCTCCCTCCAAGTGCACGTCAAGATATGCTAATACAATCTCTCCACTGTGCGCAGTCGTCGCATTTGATGAGGATTTGTATGCCTTTCTGGGAGAATGAAGACGTCTTGTTTAACAAGAGCTCCAAGTCAGTGTTTGAGTGGTGGTAACATTTAGAGCGTGTATCTTGCCACGGATTCGTTGTTTCTCTGAGACTTTCTCTCAGATTTTATATCATAGAGTCCGGAGCGGAGCTAAATAAAAGAAACTTCACTCTGCCTATCAGACTGATGATTCAAAACTTTATATAATTATTAAGTTAATTAGGCACTGCAGAGGATCTTATCATCTAACGCATAAAATTGTCCTTATGCGTGATAGTTGCAATTGTTAACCTCTATTATTAGTGCCACTATAAATAGAATGACTGTAGATCTGTTATTTTCCCACCAATTCTAGCGAGATTTCCCTGAGCTACAGAGAGAAAAATTAGTTGTTGAAGGTCCCTAAATACGACTGAGTGGCCGAGACCTCACATCTCGATAATTCATTCTTCTAGTTTCGATAGGATAGGATATTAATTAAATTAATTGTGGTTTAAACCTATCCGCAATTTTATTGTCTGGACTCTGCCGATGTAGGTGACTGGACCCTTCTTCCTAAACGCAGTACACATCGATGCCGCTGTGTGTACTGAGCGTTGACTATCGGCATATTGCCTGATAATAATTTGTTGCAAAACATATTCTTTTTCTTAATGGATATATTATTCAGTCTCTCTCCTCTTGTATAGCTGAATGGATTGGACAATATATGTATTATATTATGCTCTCCTTTTGACGAGAATTAGTATCTCACTTTAGATACCAAATGATCACCATAATTAACACTTGACAATAATGTAACTACGACGCATTTTGTACTTCCTTTGCTGGATTAAGTAAAAATAAATCCATCTATTCGCCATTCTTCATGTATGAGTAATGAAAGATACGGTAAGCTCAAAATATCTATAATATTAAATGAAGTCTTTCTCTATAATTCGAACTATAATGAGTAGTGTGCGATGTAGTGCTGTGGCATGTGTGAGATATATAAACGTTTTAGACCGCCGAGGTCGGCTATCATCAACTTCCATTATCGGTCGGGAAATTTATAATCTCTTCGGATTACGTTGCTGTCTAGATGACGGGTTTGCAGACACCAATGCCCTAGCGCACGTTGCGTGCTGCTGTGTGGTGTTGGTAGGTATAGCTCGAAATGAAATGCACATAGAGAAAATCTATTAAAAACAACTTTTTCATATCTCCCTCTCACCCTGCCGTTAAATATATAAAATTTTTTCAAATTATTAACATTATGTAATTTATTCGAATCCTCTAAAACTTATGAACAATTAAAATAACCCAACTATCTCCTTTTATTATTTTAATATTTCTTTCTATTTTTGTATCGAGTGGACATCTGTATAATTGGTTATTCACTGATTAAAAGAAAATCTTATGATCGATAGAAAGGATAATAATTTCGGATTTCACCTGTACCCAATTAGGATTAGTAAGTTGTTTTTCAAGAATTAATATTTTAGCCCCCCCCTTAAAACTTCGTTTTTTAAAAGTAATTTATTTTTTTTAGCCGGTAAAAAGGGCGTCGAGCCGGACTCGGGGGATCAAGGGTGGCGATGGCAAGTGGCCGGACAGTATTAAGTATATCAAGAAACAAAATTTAAACAACCAAAAATGTATAAGAAGAAAGAGAGCTAACGTTGCATTTAACGTAGTATTCACACACCCTGTGTACATATATATACCCTATAACTATATATTACAGACAAGAGCTGAGTAGTTACTCACTCGTACATTATATTGTAATTGAGATTCAGAATAATCTGCACTCTATTACGAGTTTAGATAATAAAGTAATATCATTTATTTGACACTAAATCGGACAAAGTTTACAACAGTATCTTCGCAGAATTATAGGTATGACACTACTAAAGAAAGTTTTCTCCATGTAGTTACACTATGACAAAACATCTCTAGACGTATAGAGTGATCTCTCACAGAGCACTATCGCCAAATCTACGCACTCAGAGTCTCATCCCGTTTCCATTTTCATCTTTCTTATGTTCTTTCTAATCAATCATTAACTTCATACTGATTTGCCTAATATATATAATTCATGTTCTAATTATTGTGGGACCGAGACCGGGGCGGGAATTTTGCTGGGCTGGGCCGGCCGGGCGGGGGCCCGGGTTAGAGCTAAATATTAGAAATGTAATTTCAAAACCACTGAGAAGTTTAAAACTAGGGAATGAAAAGTTAAATGATGAATTCAATTAATTTTATATTTTTTAATTATAAAAAAGGAAATACATAAAGCTGCTCAAATTAAATAAATATTTTTCGAACAACTTTTCATAAGATAACCCGTTTTCTAGAAAAATAAATTATATTATATAATATATATATATATAAGTATATACCTTTACACGCGAGGTTCTATTATTATTAACTTCTTTTCATAGAGCTTCTGCGTAGATCTTTTTACTAAGCTTTCCATTATTTTTCTCGTCCTAGTATTCCGCAGGCGCTATAAAATGAACGTCTTCTCAGTAATATAGCCTTCTTGCATTTGCTGCTTCGTTAAGAATGATCATGTTAGTTACTCGAATTGCTATCCCCCTCTATTGATCCTATTAGGTGATATATATAGTGTATTGAACTTTTAGAGGGTATGTGTCATCTTGAGTAGAAATACATTCACATATCCCATTTTTGAATCGGTATATACGTAAAGTGCTAATATCAAAATTTAAAATTTACTAGTATGACTGCAACTATAATAGGAGTGATTGTACTCACGTGAGCCTTACAGGAGAGTACTTATACGCTATAAAGGGCTGACTACAACTTATCTGGTATTCTAGATCACTGCCATAAGAGCTATCTGATACGATTCTCTGATTGAATAAACTTACTAGTGAGTATTACCTATTATCAAATGATCAGGTGAGGCCGATTTCTAATTAATGATTCTATGAGAAGTGAGAAATACCAACCTAGATATGGTTTTGGCTAAAGTGCACGGAGCTTTTATTATCGAAGCTACTAAATAGTATATATATATTTATCATAAGAATTTATTAATATATGATTATATAGTGAATAATAGGAATGTAGATCAATAACTTCTCATTCGCCTCACGAGTAGTTCTCAAAGTAGATAGTAGGGCTTGCCAAATAAGAATCTATAGAAAATAAATATAGATGAGATAGAAAAAAGAATATCGTTTTTTGTATGTGATTTTATCGTTTATGCTAAATATATAATAAAATTTTAAAAATAGTTTCTTTATCTTATTTTTTTGACATATATTTTAGTGGATTAAGAAAGTATTAATCTTAATATATATCTGATTGTGACTGGATAAGGAAATAAAGTATTTATAAATTTTATCAGAATTCTCAGCAGAACCTATTTAGCGTCGATATTACTCAGCTCATATATCAGGGATGGGTAATATAGTATTGCACTCATAGCTTAGAGATATTTCTAATTCCACTAGTTACTATAAATGTATGCAGTAATGTAGGTCACTAATACGTCAGCGCTATTTAAAAGTAGTAGTGAGTAGATGATATATAATGTTCACTCTTAGGCTAAAGCGTAATACAGTGAGTAAATGTGAAAACGAGCAATTCCTACTAACTGATAGACAAAATATTAGAGAGTATGCGCGTAAGGAAAGAAAGACTCCTCCAACCACTTCGCAAATAGCACAGCTACATCGCGTGTCTTCAACATAGCGATAGAGAATGAACAACGATTGACAGCGTTCAAGCAGCGGTAATGTTAATCTCAGAGTATGCGTACAAGCATAGTCTCAGTCACTCCACTATGCTGACAAGGAAGACGTCGTCGTACGATCGATGCATATACGGCTGAGAATAGCGACGAGGTCACTTCCACGACACTCCTACCACTGACTCGAGTGATACTATATAACACAGAAATAAGCTCTGCTCACGCAATCTATTCACTCAGTTACTCGTTCAAAGAAATACGATCAGTGATTCTCTCAGCGATTGAGATATCCACAGAGTAGCACTAACTCTAGATACGAGGTTTCTATAAAGCCTTTTGCTGTCTTAGACTCTAAACCTGCGAATCTAAAGCCGGTTAAATATTCACGTTCCAGCGATAGTTAACTCACACACACAAGATACTAGGACGAACGCTATCTCCTAAACAATGAGCGCACGGTATAGTGCTGATAACCACGCCTAGAACTATCTCGTATAACCGATGGAGTGACGTCACTGAGAAGATGGAAAAGTGTTAAGACTTAATCTCTATCCGCAAACTCTCATCTGATACTGACGTACAGTTTCTTTGAGCACTTCGCCTCTATAATGCAGCTCTGCGCATCTGAGTAACTATATATGAGAGGTCGTGTCACAATGAGTACTCATATATTTTCTTATGTATGCTATGTTAAATGCAACGAGAGAGATGAATTATTATTCGATGCTTTAAGAAAATTTTAGTATATAGAGAGTAAGAGTTCTAATCTCGTCGAAAGATATAGTAGAATTGTCTGAGACTAAGTTTTATACCAGAGAGGTGATTCTTATGTAGTAAACTCTCGCTAGTCTCTATTAGGTCACTTAAAATGCAAGGTTATAAGTAATATAGTTTCACCGTTAAACACACGCTCGAATCCCGCCACACAGTGAGAGTATGTATATTTCTAAATCCTATGTCCACTCACCGAGACGTCACTATATATGATACTCAGAGAAGTACGTGTCATATACGGGAGTCGATTATAAGAAAGCTGAAAGAAGGGGCAGAATGAACATGATGATTCGACTAGTACCATGAGGTGCAATTCGATGTCTTAAGCTCTAGAACATTATCATGTCAAACCTGGATATTATATTAGATGTGGTATCAGTAGGGACGGCGTAACACACTGATCAGGAGGATATAAGAATATATAGTCAGAGTAGAAGAGGATAATAAGACAGAACCGCTAGTAAGGTAACATCGCTGGAGTACTTGAACTATTATACTCATACATTATAGTAGACTGATAGATTGTCTATCACATTACTAACCTCATATCTACTATGTTTGCGATTTTATATATCTTATCGAGACTTGAAAGAACATCGTCAGATCATAGGAACTAAAGCAAATTGGAGAAGAGTTTGCACCGAGTCTATCCAGAACCACAATAGAGGATAGCTTAAGATAGCAGTTTGTGACTGTATCGATGCTCTCTGCGTTCGCACACTCTCTTTGCTCGGACGAGATATGTCAAGTCAGTCCATCCTTAGCCGTGTGAAACACTCACATGAGATAGTTTTATCAGTAGTGTTTGTTGTTTTGAAATTAGCTTTTGTTTAGTTGGTTTCTCTCTCCTTTATCATAAGGATTTTTAATATAGAATCACCATAGGGCTCACTTTCTGTAATCGGCGAGAAGACTAATTATACTAGAGAACACAGGAGTCGAATAAAAAAGAGATCATTCTAGAATGACGATACATATAGAATAAGTATTAGAGGATAATATAGTATAGGGCACAAAATCTAGATAAATACAGGGAGAACTAATGGGCCTTAGTTTTGTGTTTAGTATCTTTAACTTGGTTGGAATAGTGTGGACATGTTTGCGTGCTTCCAACTTAGCATCCTTGGGTACATATGACACCAATCGCGCAAGGCGAAGTCATTGAACAAGCGAGCAAATGAAACGTTACTTGTTTACTCTCTACGGTCACATCGTAGCTAAATCCCTATCATAATTTCGCGCGTTAGAGCAATGCGATCGTTCTTGTCACTCGCCTCCTAGACTATTGCATAGATAATTATTTAGATTGATTCCGCAGCTCACCCTCACCTATAATCAGATGTACACTCATAGTGCAAAGACATAGACACTGAAGAGGAAGAGTTGAGAAGGTGAATTGTAATCACGAGTGAGAATAGCGCAAACCGTCAGGTGCGTCTGGACGTTTAGCACACCGCTAGGAGGCCGATGAGATTGGCCTTTTCCAGTTGAGAGTTAGCAACAGAGCCATCAGATCGAATAAGAGGAGGAAAAGATGTTGCAGAATGTTAGAGAGTTATTTGGCAGGAGCAGAAAGATTTGTCTAGTAGGAGAACCAAGGAGGTAGCGCACTTTCGTTTTGATTGCATCATAGACCTTTGCTCGTTCGAAGAGTTTTATCCTTTGCAACGATTTCTAGGTGAATGAAAATTAGAGTGATGGAGTGGATGAGAACGAGAAATTTTTCCATTTCCGATAAGCGCGTCTTGGTATGCCTGAATGCCAAAGAACGAGGCACGATCGTAACCATTTGATTATGAACAGAGAGAAGATTTAGTCGAAGCAAGGACATGAAACCATGCTCATACCGTTCAACGATACACCTCTCCACTCTTAAATGGCAGAAGCCGAAGTCGTCATCAGAGTGTCAAAGCGCAACTCATTCCCAATAAAATATATATATCCTATAATTATAGAGCAGACTATATAATATATAATATATTATAGTATTATATACCATTAAAAGAATAACATATGTATATAGATGTAATAGAAAGAAATAAAAATATACTAATAAATATATATTATATAAGTATAAGAGCGATATATATATATAGTTCATATATATATTTAACTTTTTTAAAGTATCTTATATAATATATTTAATATATATATATGTATATATGTTAATGAACTTCAAGAACATATTCTGATATAAGAGATTTTCGAGGAAAACAAATTTGATTTTCTTGTAATATGATATTTAGCTTAAAATGAAATGCAATACTATCCAATACTCTCTTAACAAGGTCATTATATTTATTTACTTTCAAACCGATATTCGCTTTGAATTATCAGAATTTCGAATGTTTTGTTATGTTAAAGAACTTCTGAAAAATTTATAAATTTAGACCTCATTTTAATTTGAAATCATCAGTAAATACAAAAAACCGCATTCTTGATTACTAGTTTGGCTGGTATAGTTATAGAATAATTTGGTATCAATTTCATAACAAGGAGTTAAGGACATTAAAATATATTTTTTTTATTTTGTTTGATTTAACCCCTCTTATTATTTACGTGTTAAGATTTACATATAGACCCACGTATGAATAATATCGCTGGTGTTGTCGGCGACTGATTTTTGGGCCGGGCGGAACGTCCGCAAACCTATAGCGGCCGCGGTGGTCCGGGCCGTGGGGTGTGGCCGGGGGCCGGTTTCGGCCGGGGCCGGGGCCCGGTGCGGTCCTAATGATTGCACACTTTATTTTATTTGTATAATATATAATAATTTTGAATCAGAAAAATTAAAATACTTACAACACCTTCTGTATTTATTTATAGATATTTAACCATTCGAGGTATCGTACTATTTGTAGACTATTAAACCATATAACTATCGTAATAAAAAAAAGAGACATATTCAAATTGAAATAACTAACATCTTTAGCATCTGTATGATTAGACCATGAACAACTTTATCTTAAAAACACAGATTCGTTAATGATAGGATAATATATTAATATATATAATATTATGTAAAAAATAAAGACTTTATTATATTTAGTAATTAAATTAATAAAATATGATATAATTATATGTATATATAGTAATATATAATAATTTATAAATAAAATTTTATTATTGTATATATATAATTATATATGGTATAAAGTATAAGTAAATAAATTTTTATTTTTATTATATTAAATATTATTATATAATTATGATTATATAATATATATATATTTAATATATAATATATAATATGCTAAATCACGGTATAGTATAAGCGAATAATAGGAGCCGAAGAATCTATAACACGATGATGATATTACAGTAAATATATAAAAGTGTGACAGTCTTCTAATTTGTGAAAGGCTCGAGTTACTTAGATTCCTCGTCGGAATGGGATCGCATCGTTCCGAGCGAGAGTGAGGCGAATAAGAATCGTAAAACATTTCTTCATCTGAAGCTTTAATCATATGAAAAGTGTGACATAAATTTCCGTATAAATTCACATGCAAAAATAAAACTCGAAATAATATAAGCTTATATTTGCTATTTAAGTATTTTTTTGAATAAAAGGTGTGGGTGATCACCCATTTAATTTTAAGTGTGGATTCATAAAGTATTCGCCTGTGACACTAATTCTATAATATGCGAAGATTAGTTTATGTATAAAAGGAGTTTGCAATAATATTCTGCATTGTATGGCGCGGTTGAGGCACCTTGTATTGATGGGTATAATGTAATTTTAAGGTTAATTTTGTGATAGAAGTGGATACTGTGTATAGGTGCTAGGGGCAGTATATTTAGAATCTTTTATGATGGTCTTTTCGGTTGTGTTGTCTTTTTTCGTCTGGATGAAATCATTTTGTTCTCCAATGCTCGCAAGAGAGGTTACAATTAATCAAGGATTTTGTACAACCATTGGAGATTTTTGGGGATGGTTTGAGTGGTGAGGTTCTAAAAAATCCGTTTGAGAGAAAGATGGTATTAGGAAGAGGTAAGCTTAAAGAGTTCAGGTGTAAGAGCTTTATGGTATTGTGGATCGATGACCGTACTATGTGGGACAGCGTAGAATGCAAGAGAATGATTTTTGGCGTGGTTAAATCAATGTTGGGAGATATGAGTAAAATTTTAGTTTGGGACTTTTTTATGGGGACTCATAGCGGTCGATAGGTATTATATGTGTTTGGGGTAGAAGTTGTGTCTAGAAAGAGTATATTGGTGGATTTAATAATGTCTTTTCATTCAAGTGACAGACCTTCTATAAGTGATAGCTTCAGTTTGTAAGAAAGGAGCAGCCGACACAATATAGCGCAAAGATCATAATGTAAATGGAGAGGATAAGGATGCCAAGGAATTTATGAGTTGTTGTGTAGTACTCGTATGAAGGAACCAGCTTGAGTTGATTACAAGCTAGGAATTTATACGACAGTAGTTTACGGTAAACACTGTATAGGAAAGTCGGACTGTTGTGCCATGAGAGAAGGGTGTCAAGGAAAAGGTAGTGTTTTGGTTAAAATAGAGAGGTTCTGGAGTGAATTGTTGATATTGTGTATGTTGGAGTTGATAACATACTAAAGTGATGAATTTTATTAGGGTCAGTCTTTAGGGGATGAGAGAGAAATATCAGGTCCCAAGGTTATACCATCGATAGCCAGTTTTGAGATGATACTGGAGAGAAGAGCCGTGGTTGATTATTGTATGATAAAAAATCTGTGGCATTATTCAATCATGCTCCATATAATAAGTGTTGTTCTTGTAGTATAGGACAAAGGAGGGCTCCATTGCTAACGGTCCCATTGTTGGTTTGAGTAAAGATGTCTGAAGTGGAAGTCATGCGGGCTGTTCGAAGGTAAGTATGATTATCGTTGTCTTTTTTCAGGAAAGGAAAGATAAGCTAAGGTTGTAATTGTTGTTCAGAGAAAGTAACGTGTTCTAAAATAAGTGATAGTAAAGGTTACAGGGACAGTAGCGAAATATTAGAAATCTGATACAGGTGTTCAAAAACTAGTAGGAGATAATGGTGTTAGTAAGAGGTGAAAAATTCGTGACACATGTTATTTTGTTGTAGGGATAGTGCATCAGTCGTATTCCAGTTATGTTTCCTAAGTGTGATATGAGTATGGGGTGAGAGATTTGATCATGACCGAAGATACCACTGTTGTTTAGTTGTTACGGAAAGCCAATCGGTAGTACGAAATTATGGAGAATCAATCAGAGGGATTAGTGTATAAATAATGGCTGTAGAATGATACTTGGTGTGTTCGTGGCTGTGTTGTGGTGTTTATAGGCGAGATAACACTAAAATATATGATGAGAGATCGAAGGTTTTATAAGGACTGGGTATTATATCGATTCGTTAAGCTCAGAAACGCTGTATATGCGTAAATCTATTAGTAAGTGGATGTTATACAAGTGTCAATCTCAAGGCTGGATGATCGTGTAAGAGGGTTACTGCTGAGGAGTTGGAAGTGTTAGTGCTGAAGAAGATCTTACATTTAGAATAGTATGTTAGTCATCCAGCTTGATTTAAATTACTAAATTCGTCCTCTTATATTGATCTGTGTGACGACTCGTGATTAGTGAGTTGTTCGAGATACTGTAAGCAGTGCTAAGAACGTTTTGTTTTCCTTTTGGGGATGGTGTCATCTAAAGTTTTGTAGTGTTATTAAACCATCATCATCAATCCTTAATTAAAGTCATGAAAATGTTAGGAGTTTTAGTGCGACTCTTCCAAAGTTCAAAATCGGACAAAGTTTAGGTAAGGGATTCATTCATGCTGGAGAAAAGGACTATTCATGACCCAGAATAATTTTCTCATCATTAGTAAGGACATAATCATAAATTGATGATTCTATCTTCAGAGAGTTAATTACCCATGGACTATTTGTAATTAAATTAGGTTAAATTTATTGTCAAGGACATCTTCTATTGATTCGGAGATAACAGCATTGAATTGTGTTGGCGAGTGATGCGCTGAAATTGCGTAAATTAAGTAAATTCTATTTTGGTAAGTGAAGATCCAAATTGTTGAAAGTTTTTTAAACACTGTGAACACATATGCCTATAAAGAATGTTTGAACTCAGTGTTTCCCTCGCAAATTGCTAGAGAATCCTCTGCAAACATCGGGAATGTGAGAGAAGGATTCATGGTTATAGAGGGGCGGTATCGCAGCATTTTTGGTAAGACCAGATTTGTATTATGTCAGTTCTTTCGAAATACAATAAGAGTTGTACTTCTTAATGTGAGTAGGTATGTTCAATGACTCTTTGGTTATTTAAGAATTTTTTACCTTAATAATAAAGATTAATTGGTTGTGAATATACGCATCTGAAGTATAAATTCAAAGCAATAAAATCGCTATTGAGGTTGATCATACGTAGTATATACTAGGAGAACTTGAAGTAAATCTGAAAACACAATGACTTTAGGCCATATACTAACTCAGAGACAGCTATTATTGATTCTGAGCTGGGAAAAAAATTCCCATCTTATCTTCAAAGTTTGCTCAATTTGATTATCCCGGAACGATCGCACTAAAAACTCGCCAAACTTTGACACCGATGGACTTTATTCAAAGGATTGAGTGATTGAGATGGTCATTATCACAACTCACAATAGCTTCGAGATACTCGACACCCAAAGACATTCTCCACGTGGCCTAACTTCGATCTCAGGAACAATCATAATATCGTCGTCACCAGATCAGATAAAGGACAGAATTTATGTAAGTTTAAATAAGATCACGTATATTCTAAGTGTAATGATCTTTTTCAAATGAATAGAGACCTTACACAGCTCCTCAACCAGTAGCATAAACCACCCTTGTAGACACACTCTAACACCTCACGTAATTCCAAATACTACTAATTATCTCCTTAAATTTCTAAGACTTTTCCTCCCAACCTCACTAACACGAGGTGCTGTAAGACCGTTATAGCTCTGTGCATCGTCTCTTTCACACAGAAGTTTGTGTGTGGGAGAAAATGAAGCCAATGAATGGGCTTGTGTGGTGTATGGTGAACTCACTAGATACAGCCGAAACCCTAACCAAGACCCAAGTTTACCTTGCCCATATTTACTAATATACTATTATTAGTTTCTGTGTTCTTATAAGTTGTCCACTTCATTGAGCATGCAGGTTCTCACAGACAACACTCAAACCTTTTATCGAGGATCAAGATTCTCCCTACCTTCATCTTTATAAAATATATGGAGTGATCGTTCTTGCCTCAACCATTGTCAAGTTCTTCGACCCAAGTCTACACCAATCCTCGAGTATCTCTTATTGATGTGCGTGCATATCGTTGTATATATTATCATTTAGTAGTCCCATGTACCTTACTAAAAATGTTACTCTCTTATGGTCTAGAACGGTTACTTCTCTTCGTAAAGAAAAATTACTATACTAGTAGCTCGTTACGTATCTGTTCCCTGTTCCCTGGAGAAATAACTAATGATTGATTACCATCCCTCTCTGAACACATTACTTTCGACCTTCAACAATCTCAATAATACTACAAAAACAAATACTATCTTTTATAGCCTGGCAGAGTTAGCATGAGGGCTCTTCTCTTTTTTCCGTGAGTACTCAGGATTTTCTTATTTTGTCTATAGTCTGATCTTACGCACTTTCTATATCACTCACACACGCCCTCTTCTCTCCGAACACTAATCGCTTGGCAATCTGACTATGTTTACGACTAATTTTTGCATTCCACCTCGTATCACATCTGACCTCACTTTGAGTTCAAATTATCATCATTAATTTTATTAACAGCATTAACTTCATCTAAGTTATACCCTATCTGAATCCTATCACTTCAATAGTAACTCTCTTTATTTAACCACACACTACGTTCCTTGACCAAGCCTTGTCTCTGCTTGGCACACAGCCCGTATTTCCGTGTTATACAGTGTTTACCTGTAATACTCTCTCTGTGTGCCTACATGAATCTATAGCTCATTTTGGTCTCTTCATGTTCAATACTACCCACACAAAAAAAAGTGGCAGTCCTTTCCTCCCTTTTTATCTTAGAGCCTTTGCGTTATTTGTTTCCGCTTCACCTTTCTTACATAACTGAATCTATAATTATATCACTTCTTACTACCTTTTAGCAAGACTTTCTTTACCCCAATGCCGTATCATAGAACTCGTTGTCCCTTAAAAAAGCCAAACAACGAAGTATTTTTATCTAATTATCTTACCGCCAACCTACTGATTGCTCCACCAAAAGATTTTTCTTTCTCTTGTATTTACCTGTCCCACATTGTACCTCATACCACTAGTCATAAGATCTTATCACTCTGAATCTGTTAAGAGCGACTTACTAATAATTCTTAATACTACTATTTAGTTACTTCAGATGTACCAAGTGCATGAACAAATATCCCTAAAAAGCGAATTCGCCTAATTGTTGTGTCATCTAATTATTCCCGCTTGTTTTAATTGTTAACTTTGATCATCATTGAGAAAAAATGAATGTTCATCGAGTTACCGGAAAAAACAACATACGACTCGTAAGATCTCCCTCATTATAATAAGCATTCTTCAAGAAATATCTCATTGCTCACTCTCCCTTAACCTATACACTAGGTCACAACCTTTAATCATCAATTAATAACCTTAATTACGATTTGAACCGTCCATCATAACAGGTGCTCATACTCAGCCTGCCAACAAGCAAACAAATATTCTCAATACCTTTATGTATAAAAAAATCTTTTTACGCCAACGTAAGACATACTTACGAGGCGGAAGATCTCTTAGATTCCACACTTAAACAAATTATATTGTATCATAACACACCTCTATTTTCATACATTAATATTAACAACAAAACATACAGTGATATTGTATTCATTCTTTTTTTCATATGGATTTGTAAAGTTCACCACTTTTCATTTGTATTAAACTTAATAAAAAAAATGTCTTTTAAACCTCATATCACATCACTGGGCGGAAAGAGGGATCCAGCACGGATCGAAAGCTAACGCCTGCACATTCATTAGACGTCTTGAGTATATGTGATTATAGTGTAATTAATCATGATGTTTTGATTACTTCAGGCCTCCTATTATTCGACTGTCATAACTGCGATTTTACTTGCTTTGAATTTATCTAGATATAGTTAGTATATAGATTACTATATATATATATATATATAATATAGTTATAGTATATATATAGTTTTTATTTATAAAATAACTAGTATATATATATATATTATTTATATGTACTTATATAGTAGTGACTTATATTCTTATATTAATCCATTACAATTGTCTTTACAAAGAATTAAAAATATAGCTCCATATATATAAAGAAACTAAAACCGCTTTGAATATGAACTTCACATCCAGTACAGTAAGATAGGTTAATGTTGGATATTGTATGTCAATTCTATCTCGATTACACGACGTGTATTGTATTATACTATGTCTTCTATCGGAGGATAGAATAATGTAACACGCATTGACATAATTCATGTAACTCATCAATTCACACTTGTACCAGTATTATATAGGTATAACGCCACGGTTTCGATGAAACCTACTATATGTAAGCGGCGCTGGCGATTTGTTTTAGCTAATTTAGTATAGCCGGTATATGCCATTTTGTTCTAAAATAAATAATAATATTATCTCCACTTATATACTCGTATTTATCAGGTTATTATTAAGTATAGCTTATATAGTCATTAAGACTATATATATATAACTTATATTTATATAAGTGATATTTTTTCATGTATTATAGATTATATATAGCACTAGAATCAGCCCGCTATGATATATAGAAAATTAGCAAGTTAAAAGAAATTTAGAATTAAAGCTTTACCCTTTTAAACCCAGTTATGAGTTTGTCAGTATGAAAATATACCTATGGCAAGGTAAAGTAATGTATAATTTTAGACAGATATATTCTAACCTAGCTTAAAGTTAACCTAAACCTGAACTTGAATCCTAAATTTGTCACCTCTTCTTAACTTTAACATGAAAATTGCTAGCCTAAATTACCATCCATAATGAATAATTAAGGACTAACCTCTCTCATAATATAGTTAATATATGTGATGTATTAGTATGTATAAGAGTTATAAGAATAATACCATGTTGATGTGGGTTAATAAGGTTAATTGATAATATTCACATCGTCACAGTATTTTGGAATTTTATCTGTATGTGCTGGAGTTGAACTGAGGTGATCCAGGATAGATATACTGAGTTGTATAATATATATTCCACTATCTAGTATGATATGGTAGTGAGCGGGTATACATTTAGTCGGGATAGATATGTGAATGAAGATATCTCTCTAAAGGGCGTGTATGTAATGTTGAAGATTATATGCTGTGAGTTTTGATAGTTATTTTCACTGTATATCGAGTGTAATATAGATCGCATAAGTGTATTCATAGTATGGCTGATTCATGTGGATTTAGTTATGGATCACAATGTTTCCTTTCGTGTAATTTCTTTTGGATCAATAAGCCCTCTATTCCTGCGGGAGGTGGGCTGCTCTTTTTTATTAGCGGGTGCGAGAGATACGAGATCTCTCTCAGCTTAAATTTAGGTAACTCGAACGCAAAATCTCCAGGGAGGTCGCGTATGGGTGGTGAGAAAAGGAGTAAATGAGAGAAATATATTAAAAGTATCATTAGATGGTTCGTCAGTGAGAATAGAGGATGTAAAATCCTGTGATTAGTTAAACGGATATAAATGGATAGTTTTAGCTGTGCAAAATTGATCCGGACTGTGGATCGCGCATATGAAAAATTTAGTGTGTATTTGAGTCTTTATAGTTATAATGGAACACGCCCTGAACGAGAGGAATGTGAGTTTGGCTGAGGCGAGAAGAAAGGTGCTCATATAATATGAGACGAATGTACGGATTTTGTGAGCTAGGGTTGTAATATAGGTTGTCGATCCTGGGCCGAAGGTGAACCCGCTCTACTCTGTATTAATGTGCATAAACGTATACACTACACCGTCGTACAAATGTATGCTCACCGTTATTCCAGCGCTCTGAGAGTTTCCATTTTTTGCGTGTTATCATCAGAGATTCCGACCGAGGACTCGATGGGAAATCTCAACGCGAGGTTCGTTTTGTTCTTATCTCTACAAATGGATTCCACTAACGTGTAGGGCGGGTTGCGTATTTTCGACTTGTTGTAAGGCTATTCGATCTGCAGCACTACATTTTTTTGGTCTTCCTCAAGTGCTATTTTAAAAAAAAAAACCTGGTCACTCGCAGCCTTTCTGACACCCAGGGAGAAACAAATGGGTATAAAAATCGAATTTTATATTTTTTCGTAAAAAAAGTGTTTTTTTAAGAAAACTATAACGTTTAAGGTGAATAATGAAAACTTCCGATTCGTCCGATATATATGGTTTATAATTCTTGTAGCCTATTAAAAGTATCTCTCAGAGGTACCGATGAAATCGCACCGAGGATTTTCGTTTTTTCGCAAATAATTTCCACGTGGGGTTTGTTTTAATGCATCACATTTAATTAATATACTTTATTTTTAACAATAAAACTAATCATAGATTTTACGCACGTAAAAATAGTAGGAATATTTATCATATACGAATTTTATTAATTATATATCGATGAAAAATGATGATTTTATTATGATCGTAATAATAACTATACGTTGATAGTATAATTAATATAATTCCACGCAGTATAGTAGGTATTTAATTTCTTGGCTGATATATATAATAAATTCTCCAGGACTCAATGGAAAATCTACTATTGCGATAGGTATATTCGTTTTTCACGTCAATATATAATTTCACCACGTGGGGTTCGTTAAATGTCTACTGTGTTTAGTAAGAATCTGATATATCGATTATTTATAAATACAAAACTGCGAATATTTCCTACGAAAATATAGGAAAAATTATCACACGTAAATATTAATTTTTATTAACGTAAGAAAAGTGACCTATTTTATAGAATATATGCTAGTATGCGTTGTGGCATAGATTAATGGTAGTAATTAGTCTACGTTGTAGGCTTATGTCCTCATTTTGGAATCATAGATAAAAATCTCAATCGGCATTTAGTACTCAATTGTAATATATCTCTACGCAGACCTATATAATATCGAAATTGTATCTTCCTCACATAATAATTATTTAAGCTTGTGGTTGATGCGAGTGTCTTTTATATTTATTATGTTCGTGCCGTATAAGATCGTATTCTTGTATAACGAAAACTAGCAGAATCTCACACTATCGAATAATTATGAGAATATATTACTCTATAAGATAAGCGAATTTCTCTTTTTTTAATACGAATAGTATAATATTATAGACTTTTCTTTAAGCTGAGATTGAACTTACAACATCATTCATCGTTGGGCATAGATATTTATTATATGAAAATTTCACTAGTAATAGAGGTTTATCTCATTTTTGCGACAGTATATATAAAAATAACCCAAACACTCTATATTGATAATTCTATCACGTGACATAGTAGTAATCGTTTTATTACCGCAATATAAATTCTACGTGGTGGTATAAGTTTATAATATGTACAGCAGTATAGAATTAACGATTTATGCTTTTTAACAAAACCGCAGATATATCGTACAAAAATAGGAATCTTTGATAATCAGATATAATTAATTGTACTTATTTTTATATATCGTAAAATAATAATATAATATATGAAAGATTTATATTTAATATAACTATACTCAGTTGTGAATCGATTAATATGTAATATATTCACGGTTGTGAAGAATATCGCTTTTAGCACGCGTATATAAAAATGTCGAAAGGACGTAAATACTAACTATAAAAATCCATACGAGTATAAGATATCTTATCACGCTCATGCTGATATAGTAGAATTTTGTGAACATAGTGAATTCGAAGAAAAACACCAATAATACTTATACGATATTTACCGATACCAGTAGGGGAATTTTATTATTACCCAAATATAAAAATAAATTATTACGTAGAATTTGTTCTCGATTTGATATATACTAGTTATGTTAAAAAATTAGTTAGTGCCCTACTAGTAAGATAAAGTATTAATATCCTTACCTAACATAAATACTCTCAACCTAATACCTAATAAACTGATTAGGGAAAGATCCTTAATACTAATCAATACCTAATAATATACCTTATCGCTAACCTAATACGTTAATATATTATACCTTATTATATACTACATTCAATACTTATACTTATACCTATACCTATACCTAAACCTTTCGCTAGATAATTACCCACTTAGAGCCGAATCTCCTAACTCTATAACCTAATATAACCTAAACTCTTAACTACTAAACCTAACCTTAATTCACTAATACTAATTAGCCTATATAATAAAAATACTCACCTTTATGTAATACTCTATACACTAAGTTTTGTCAACAAACTCGTGGCACTTTGCAACTTTCCAAGAAAACTGAATCTTTATATAAATAACGTTCTTCCTAATAAAATATAATAATAAAATATAAAATAAATATACCTACTTGGGCACAACCAAATATTATCCCCCCTACCCCCCCTACCCCCCCTACCCCCCCTACCCATACCCCCCAATTATATATATATATATAAATATATATATATATAATATATATAATTTATATTATTTAATATAATATAATATATATATATCATATATAATATATAATATATATATTACACTACCAGACGAACGCTCTGCATCTAATATCCGACTTACATATCACTTGAAAGTCAAATCCCAAAATTTATAAATCACAATACAGGGTACATTTGGTATTTCTGATACAAACATAGAATCCCCTTTAACGTTTATTTGAATAAGAAACTAAGTTAAAAATAATTTTGACTTTCCTACACTTCCAACCACCCACACCCCCACAGCTCTCTCTCCTCGGCTCCTTCCCGTCCTGCCCCGACTCACACACCACTCACCCACCGCCATACCCCTCGCAATGATATAATTTTATGGAATACATTACCAATGCGATGAAGGTTATTTGATTCATTACTCGATTTCCAGAATGGGTCAAACTAATGAGGTATAACACATTTTTCAGATTTATTGATTTCCTCCTCACACTTTCAGGTGTCTCTCTCTCTCTCTCTCTCTCTCTCTGCTCTCTCTCTCTCTTCTCTCTCTCTCTCTCTCTCTCTCTCTCTCTCTCTTCTCTCTCTCGCTCTCTCTCATCTCTCACACACACACACATACACATACACACAAGTGAAAACCCATTCACTATCTACTCTTTCTACTTCTCTCCTCTTTTTCATCATTTTCCTTCTCTTATTCTCAATTTCATGGTAAGAATACTACTGAAATAGACTTAAAGAATTGGTTAGAGTACCGACCTCAGCTTAACGGGGTTGTACAAATAGCAATTTGGGTCTAACGGGGAGTTAAAATTACCAGCTTTGATCTATCGTGGTAGTTCAGTACCGTCATAACACTAACAGGTGGTACGTCTATTGACTTAGACTTAACAGTGTGATAAGGGTATTGTAATAGACCTAATATTGTGGTTAAGCATCAATCTAATCCTAACGGGATAGTTAGAGCTCCGACCTTGGCCTAAAGGTAGGTAAAATAATTTACAAAGGTCTAACTGAGTGATAAAAGTGCCAACCTAAGCCTAACAGGATGCAGAAATACCTAGGTCTTATGAGATGGTAAAATTATCGACTTATTCCTAACGGAATGGCACGTTCCTTAAGTGGTAAAAGTACCAGAGTTACTACAAGAATTTCGGTATCTTTGATGACAAAAATTTTCAGTATTCATTTCAGTGAGTCGTAAGTAGTACTTCTTTATGCAACAAAGCCAAATTATGAACAATTTACTTAATTGCTGAGAAATTATTATTCCAATACAAAATAATTCAAAAGAACGTATTTAATATTTCATAAAATGTTTCTTAAAACGCGAAAATATTTCTCTCTTTTTACTTTAGTTTTTAGGCACAAAATTTTTATAAATGATATATTATATAGTAAGTTATTCATTATTAAATATTAATCAACTGATTATCTTATTATATTATATATGTAGCGTGTGTATAGGGATGGTAAAAGATCTTATTAAAAACTATTCCAAATGCCTAGTTGCGAGGTGAAAGAGAAAAGTTATAGGTATATATTATATATAGAGGATGTGGGTTCTGGTGTGGATTGCAGTGTGAATAATTATAGGTTAGTCTGTTGAGAGTGTATTCTGAATTTGGAAGGTTATTTTAAAAAGTATAAGTGTTATGTGAGAGGGAATAGTAATGATGTATAGTTTTTTTATATTACTGTCGTTGTGAAATGGTAAGGTTAAGCGATACTGGTTATAGATATATTTAAGATTTGAGAGATGATCTCTCATTATATATAAGATATGAATATAATGGTAATAAAACTCGTATGCATAATTAGTAGTAATTGCGTTGTTGTTTGGACAACCTATAGAAGTGGGGGAGTGGCTTCTGAGTAGTACCTTACTTGGTTTATGGGTGTATGAGATTGTATTTATCTTGTAAGGAATATATGAGTTATATTGCAGCAATCTGTATTAATCAATTTATTTACAATCAACTGTGGTGAACACAGCATCTCAATTTTTTTTTAATTGAGGAAGAGGGTGCCGAAATTGTGTCTTAAATGAAATTAAAGTTTTTAATGTCATGTAATAGTTACAAGCGTGGGGTATCCTACTATATATATATGTTAAAGTGGTAGAAAGGGACAGAGAGATTTGCAAAATCAGGAGCTGAGAAAAGTGTTTGAGGTTCTAATTTCATCTTATATATTAGAATATGGTTTATTGGAAAGTCTACCTATAAGTTTATAAGAACCGAGAGTGGGTTAGAAGATAGATAAGCTCTTGATAACTTTGCTCAATAAAGGATAATAAATATAGGATTGCCTGAATATATTATTTGAGATAGAAGAGGGAGGTGCTGGGTATTCGAGTTGTACTATGATAGAATTTATGAGGCTTTATTAGATAGTTTGATCAATATTTCTATTATGTTTTTGTGTAATGGGGATAGGAGTGAATTTGGCAGGCTATAAATTATTTATGAAACATGGTAATTAGGATCAGTATGTCTATTAAAGTAATAAAGTTTTAAATTTTAAGAAGATGTAAATATTTTATAACTCTTTTTTTAATACATTGTTGGAGTGATTAAGATATGAGAGTAGAGTTATATAACAATTTTTGTTTACCCAAGTCCTAAAAACAATATTATCACATATCTATAAAACAAATAGCATATATATTTTTAAGTGGAGGTGTATTAGTGGATAAATTATTTCTCGATCAAATATTATACATTACTATGTAGTTCTGCTTAGGATAATAGCAGTATATGTTAGTTTTTCATAGACTAAGAAAAGATTGTATTAGAATATCTATTGCTCATGTAGAAAGATGTAAGCTGCTGTTACGCATATAGTACAAATATTTGAACTAGGGGGTTCTTTAAAACTTTTATCTACTATTGCTTATATATATCTCACCGAAGTCTTAATTTTTAAGTAGGACGAGTGTAAATATTCGTGATAAGCTCAAGTCTATAATTAATACTTTTAGTCGCTATTTCAAGGCTAGATTCACTCGGCATATCCGGTGATAAGCGACCTGTAATTAGTAGGATTCATTGCCATGTTATTATCCCCTTTCAGCGACGGACCTCATAAAGATGGATCCCGTATCATTGTAGGGCTCATTCTTAGATTAAGTGGGCTCAAACCAACGTAAATGCTTACTCTATCACACAAACAACGTACAGACTATGTTCACGAAATCTACTTATGTCACCGCATATTTTTCGTATTTCGCATTGACTCTTTTCCATGCTTCTTTGAGCCTATATATGGTGCGATATTTCGCATGCTTATCTTAATCTCAAGGTCAGTGCCAAAGCGTTGTTTTAGCATCCTTCAACCTTTATTGCCTAGATTGTCTAATTTTTCATACTAAATATTAGTCTTAATTTCTTGCTATGCTTGTGGTCGTGTAGAGTAAAGGTTTATATGATTGTCATAGTTTCGATGGCGCTATATTATATGCTAGCTATAGTGTCATCCTAATCTTGGCAGTTGGTATTTAGGTGAGAGGTAAGGGCAGTGTGGTGATTTACTTTGAGGTTTAGAAGGTTTTGACTCGCTTGTGGGTATCCAGATACTAGGAATCAGGAGGCAGTTAGAGGATTGTCTTGTACATAAATGAAGATAGTGGAGTTATCAGTGTACTCTTAAAATCTAATATATATAGAGATTGAGATTTAACATAAACCTATAGTTCCAGTACGGTATTAATAAGACCCTTATGAGCACCATGAGTCTTATGTGACTTTATCCTTATGATATACTGGAAATTTACCGTGAATGGCATAAGGATCGATGCCTTTTAATGTGGAATATGAAATGGTGGTAAATAATTGTGGACATTATGTAACGAATAATCGATATACAAAACAAAAATTTTTATTAGGGAATGTTGATAAAACAGAATATTTGTCGTTTTCTAATTCTGAGATGAGGGAATGTCTAATGAGCGAGGAGGTAGATCCGCTGTCGACTAAAAGGTTTATTGGTGTAAGGGTAATAATGAGTCAAAAGATATATCCGTATCTATGAAAATAGCAGGTACCTATGAGATGAATGATATTTGCTTTTTTTCATCTTTGTATGTTTTGTATTATGTTTGCGCATGATGAGAAAAGAGTAGCCTCCGGTGGGATAGTGCTTTGAGAACTACTGTGTTTAGTGCTGAATTTGAAAAAGAAGATGAATTGGTTTGAGAAAAAGAGATATAAGAGAATAGGTGATGAAAGGTTTATGAGCAAAGGTATTGAGATGTTGAAAACACAAATTACAAAAATAAGAAGTTTAGATTGATAAAGAGTATGAACGATATAAGATATTGAGATGTGGGGTTGTGTGTGGATTTGATATTTTCTTCTTCTTCTCTTCTATAACTGTGCATTATATCTATTTGGTGGTTCCTTGTGAGTTTTGGACATGGAACTGCGATATCTCAAGATAAAAGAGCGAAGAGATTTAAGTGATACTTGACGGGTAGATGGATGTAAGGAAGATTATTATTTATGATTAGAAAGTGAATGTTCAACTTGAGAATGATATTAAGAGGGAGGCGGTGAGGCTCTAGAATATTTCTGCTAAGTGTGTTGACCGTGATAGATAGAGGTATTTTATTGATCAAAATATTTGAGCTGAATGAGCGCTCAAATTAAGAGGTCTGTGATGGTGGTAAGCACGACAGTCATGGAGGTTGTGTTAAAATAAAGAAATGAGTGGAATACAAATAAAGTATTGCTCTATTGAGATGTTCAGTGATTTCATTGGTGTGATCACAGGAGAGTGATGATAGGTTAGGTTGTAGAGTAGTAGTGGCGAGGTGTGCTTAGTGGGTTGGACGCTGTGGCTAAGAGGAAATTATTCAGTTTGGTGAGAGACCGGTGTAGGATACTCGACTATGGACATAATATGGAAGTATGGGGGAAGAGCAGATAATTATAAGTAAGAGCATTGAATGTCAATTTGGAGGGCAGAGACTAATTAAGTTATTTCTCGTAGATCCTCGCATGATGATCTGTGAAAGAGATAGTAAAGCGTGCGAATGATTCTTATAGGGGAAGTGGATGGAGAGTTTTATGTACGAGAAGTAGGGGAGGATAGAGATATTGGTTTGAGATAAGACCGCCTTATAGATCGAAGTGTTTAACAAGTTTTAGGCGCGATCAATTGAATGCACTTCTTATCATATTATCCATTAAAGAAAATGGTACTCGTGATATACACAAGATTATGTATGAGTTTGTAGGGTTGTCCGATTGCTGAAGTCGTTTCTATTATGTGAAACTAACTGGCTGAGGTGTTGCTCGTTGGTATATTTGACTGCGTTTGGCACATAGAGTGCTTTCTGTAACTATAGTATTAGTTTTTCAGTCTGTAGAGGTTGAGGACAGTTGGGCCTTGCTTACCCTATGTTGTTATAGGCCTCGATGATGTGTTTCTTTTCCGAGAGCGTCTCAGCTAGTCTATAATCTAATGTCATTTCGGTTGTAAGTGTGATGAATCTTGTTGCACTTGTTCCTGCGCTCTTTGCATCTTCTACGTTGTTTCATATACTCGTCGATGTATCACATTCCATCTTATAATCATTTATTCTTACTTCTAATTAGCTTCCCGCGCTGTATGGTGTTAGAAATATCATGTGCAGATGAGATTGTGGTAGAACTTTCTAGTATGATTGATTCTATTTTCTATTATTCCTATATACATTATAAACTAATAGTTAATAATATTGACGTGAATGAAGTGGAAATTGGATACATCTTTATAAATAATTAGTTTGTTCATGTCCCCATATTGTCATTAATACTTGCATTCTTAGGTGAGTATTTTATGTGTGTTTACGAGTATTTATTAGGAAGTTATATCCTAATTACTACTCTCGTGTTATATATAAAACTGAGGGGTGATAGGGTGTTACATTACTTAATGTAGGTGTTAGACAGAGTGCTAATGAGGGATATTTTCTCCATTATTGTCGTACATGTGTCTATATATACTCTGTACCTTTTGTTTCCATGGTTTATACCTCATTAGTTATTATTGATTTAAAAGGTATTATTATATATATAATATTGAGATAAGTTTAATTATATTAAATATGGTAAAAAATCTATATATTGTAAATTAACCACTGGTTTTTGACCTTAGTTTGAAGATTCTTGAAGCGGAGGACCTAGAAAGGATACATTGGCTTACAGTTTTTAAATTTATATATTAATTTACATAATCCTTATAGAAGTCATATTTTGTAGCCTTCTGGAACGGGTAAGGAAATACATCAATACATTATGTCGGATTACTCCCAGTGCATTGAAAAAAATAAGAAAGAGTAACTTATTTGCATATACTATACTAGTTATATATTAGTGTGCTTGTGAGCTTAGTGTGACGGCATTTGCGGGTTCTTTTTGAGCACACTTATAATTTTTTGAGCTAACTACTTAGTATTAAGCTAATA
Source organism: Trachelipus rathkii (assembly GCA_015478945.1). Classification (NCBI taxonomy): domain Eukaryota; kingdom Metazoa; phylum Arthropoda; class Malacostraca; order Isopoda; family Trachelipodidae; genus Trachelipus; species Trachelipus rathkii. Next base: position 16,866 of record JABUQX010036015.1, on the reverse strand, counting down.
CATTTAATTGTAGTCTTTTTTAGCTTATATTCTTATACCCCGATTTTATCATTCATCCTCTGAAGGTATAATTTAAAATTACATCGTCTATCAGGGGTTTAAAGCTTAAGAGGGAGTTGAGCGTTTTGAAATACTTTTATAATATAGTGATGAGGATGGCTTTCATTTTAAATTTTATACTAATACTTTAAGAATTTCAGACAGAATAGCAGTAATTCCGGATTAGATGATGATTTTACAAAGTATTCTGTGTGAAATTTTTAAATTATAAATTTTATTGAATAGAGCGTAGTGCCATGTTAATGTATATGAAATTTTTCTAGTTAATTTATTTTATATATGTCAATTATATTAAATATATTTATTTTATGAACATTAGTGCCTCTTTCATACTTTAGTTAATTAGTGGTCTTTTTATAACAATCATTATTATTCTTGGTAATTATAAAAGAGTTCCCCTTTGACTTAAGTATTAGTAGTGAAATTTTTTGACTATTGAGAAAAATTTTAGTTTAAGATTAAGAATTCGATTAGATATATAAATTTAACTTTTCATACTTTCGCTGAGGCATTTATAATATAGTAATATTATTATTATTGCATTAAAGATAATGCATTTAGAAAGTTCATTACCTCCCAACAAATAGTCTTTTTCTATTTATATTCAAATATATGCGATAACTTAGGAATCTATTGGATATAACATATATTTATAGGTGAATATATTGAAATCAAAAGAGAGTATGTGGCAACGTTATATAATACATATCAATATGTATTTTGATATTCTATTTGGCACTCGAATTTGTAGTTTACATCATTTTTTAGGATTTTTTTTATATATATTAAAAGTCTTGTTTCATTAAAATTTGATAATTTTAGGTTTTTTGAAATGGACTATATTGAATAAAAAATATATATTTTATTGATATGGTCGTTTGATCTATCGTAGGACAAGTTGATAAATCCGCTCTTTTAACCTCAATATTCTATTTCATTTTTTATTCATAAAATTTTAATAATTATATGTTGTTATGAGTATAATGGTGGGGTTGTTATTTATGTGATTTATATTAAATAGTCTTGAAGCTTTGCCGTCGATGTTAGTAAGGTTTTACAAACTTGGGTTTTAGTTACTAATATATAATTAATGTGTGTTTAATATCAATTTTTTGATGAACCTATCCTGGGGATGGGATGCTGAATATAATATCGATAGTTTATTTTTATAGGCTCGTTTCAAGCCATGTTAAGGAGGTCTAGGGATTTTACTTTTTTGGTGTAGATCAGATTTGAAATGCAAGATAAGAATGGTTTTGCAGGTATATAATTTTTCCTATTATGTTAGGAAAGCTGCCTCTCACGCATGGAAGTGGTAATTAAAGTTTACAATCTGGCATTCTATGGTAGGTATCTGCGTTGGTTAAGCTTATATTTATTGGCCAGGCATTTAGAGTCTAAAGTGTGGATATATATAACAGCGACTAATTACTATATCTCACATTGGGGCCATTGCGGAATGGCCCATAATTTATTATATAGATGAAGTACTAATATATGTCAACTTATATAAATGTGAGATATAATAATATGTAAAGTAATTATGTGTATTTTTTATTAATAATTTTGAGTATAGTTTTTAAATATTAACAAAAAGTTTGACAAGTAAATAAATTATAACATTATTTACTATTATTTATTAACTTATTTTTAAATTATTATATTTTATTTTTTAATTCAGATATTATTACATGGGCAAAATGTCAACGTTAATCTTTTAAATATAAAAAAATTGTAGAGTAGCTTTCTACTTTTTGAAAGTGAGGATTTGAATAACATCATATATGTTGCTTTTGTGATTCTTTGGGTTTCTGAATGGCAATCGAGGTAGTATTATTTGCGAGATTTTTTTCTAACACTTCTTTGAGGTTAAATTCTTGCAGAATAAGTAGGAGCACATTTCTAATAATTGTTTTCTATGGATAATATAAGTGAAAATAACATTAATAGAAAAGTAGACGAAAAAAATAGTAATTAAATTGGTATAATAACAATGCATGTCAGAGAAACATTTAGAGGGAATGAAGTTTTGAATTAAATAAATTATATCCTGGATCATCAATAAGAATATCTGTAAGGATTTCAGAATATTATAGGGGTTTTTTCTAGTAAAGCTTTACAAGACCACTTTCTCAAGACCCAAGAAGAAGACCACTTTGTAAGGATACAAGATGTGATTTTTAATTGTTGTTATAAATTATAATTATAAACAAATCAATTAATATACCAATTAAAGAAATTACATAATTTAATTAAATATTAGGAGTGTTAAAATTTAATAAAGTATATAACTATAATTGAAATTATAAAATTACATATAGTATATATAATACTGATTTAGTACCAAACATATATAAGTTTTCCTACCTATATATATTAATATATATATAAATATAGTATATATATAATATATAGTATATTCGGCTAAAAGAGTGATAGCTGAAACATAATTTAATAAATGTTATATATATCTAACTACGTACTAAATAGTCTAGGTTACCTTAACGTTATATATCTTTAAGATATTGACTATACTTCTTAAAATATACGATAGGACACTTAATGTTTCGTAATTAAATAGAATGATTAAAAAACCATAAAATAATTTACACTTATTATATACTTTACGATTATACATTCATATACTAAGAGTTCATACTAAAAATCATAATTTTTATTATTTTTTTATACCATACATGTAAAAAAAATTTTGTGTATTTATAGAAATATTAGTAATAGTAGAAATAATAAAATTTAACTTTTTAATAATTTAATATTATTATATTTAAAAAAAATTCTTTCTGAATAAATAAATACATTCAATGTTAAAATATTTTTCCTGAGAAGAAATGGTGTAGCGAAATATGCAAATATTTACCTGACATATAATATGAAATATCGAACTATTTCTTGGATTAGTATAAATGATACTATGCTTTATTGGCGAATCGAATACTAGAATTATTATGCGCACGATATACTTCGCTAGATATGTCAAATCGATAATTTTCAATGGTTTAGATATATATGATTAATCGAAAAAGAGGACTATAAATTATTTAAATATATAATAAAATAATTTATTTTAAGGAAGGAAATTACATGTAGAGCCTTTTACTCGAGAATAAAAAATAAATTATATCATCATGTCACTCAACTATTCGATTTGGTTACGACGAACTATTCAAATTTGTATTATGAGTGAAATTATTGTGTTACTGGAAAACCTTCTTTCATCATACTTTGTAAAATATACAGATAAAACTAAAAATAAAGATAAAAGATAGTATCGTACTATATTGTACCTTTTAAGATATTTCTTTCGTCTATTTTACTCTTTAATAAAAAAATTTTACAGTGACTGGTATGTTCATCTTAGAATCTAAAACGTACCTCAGTCGTGATGAGTTAGGTGTATTAGAATCCGTAAAAACAAAACAACGAAAAAAAACGGATTTATTCAGGGGTAGATTTTTCGTCTGCGTCTCGGAGGACAAATCATTGTCAAGTAATAACGGATATATGAAGTATATTGAAGGGTGTGGATGACGAATAGTATATAATAAGGCGAATATTATTCCACATAGGTCAGTCATATTAATGTGTTCTACATAGAATGTTAGTATAATTATAAATTAAACTCATAATTAGTCTATTATTATTGCGCTTTCATTGTTCACTGCGGTTCTGATATGAGAAAAGTATAGTGAACAATCGTATATGATATCAAGTGTACAATTAGTAGCAATGACCACCGATTTTCTTCTTTTTTCACTCGCGTTATGAAAAGAAATATAATAATCATATAAATTATGCGTTCATTTTCTGATATTCCTCAGATAATAAAATATATATTGGAATGATAAGTTTTAAAAATAAAATTGTACTCAGATTTTGTCTTTCTCTCCTTTTTTAAAACGTTAAAGGTTTTATTGATTATGAAAATAGTATATATATTATAAAAATAAAACGTTCATAGGTATTTTACTCGGCACACCGTCATAGCTTTTCACTCTTTGGGTTCAGGTAATGAGAAATCAGATAATTAATTCTATATTAATAAGCTACAATGTTTGAATCACAAATAAAAATGGAAAGAGAATTACTTAATTTAGGTAGTATATACTTTTATTATTTATTTCAGGTTTGCAAACAGAAAGTAGATGCTGAAATTTATAATAAGAAATACTCGCGCATGGATTATTATCCCAAGTTCTGAAAATGTTTGTGGGTGCACAATAATAAGTATTAACTATATAATAATGGTGATTAGGATAAAATGCATTAACCAACAAAAATAAATTATAATTGAGTATTTATTCTTTCTGACATAAAAAAATATAACTTATTAATATATTTAATATTAAATATATTCCAGTACTCATTATTTATAGCTAGTACATAAAATAGTTTAATAATAAATAATTACTATAAATATAAATAACTTATACTCATTTTTCATCGGGGTTATAATATTTAAATAATATTAATATAATTACGTTTTCTTTCGTACAGATCATATTAAAATAAGAATTAAGATTTATAAATAGCTTTCCTTATTTAAATAGTATATAACTAAATAATAAAATTAAGATAATATATTTAAATATATGTAATAATCTATATAATAGTATAATAGATTAGCATTTCCTATTTTATTCCCCGGGTAGTACTTAATTGAGAAATAAAATATTATAATTTATTTCAGTAGTGCCATTCATCCTGTTACAGTATAAGGAGCATATGTATGAAAAGGAGCAGTGGAAAGATATTATACGATAATATCGTTTCTTTGTTGATTAGGTAGGAGTACGAGAACCTTGGAAAAAACGAGTTTAATGGTGGAGAGATAGTATGATCTTTGGCAATTAGACATGATTTAAGTATTGGGGCTTTGTATAAAAAAGCATAATAAATAATGGTTATTATGTGGTTTATATCTACCGTCAAGTTAGTTATTTTTTGTAATGTTTTAGAATCATTTTAAAATTAATAATTTAAAGGAAAGATAGACATTACAAAAAAATATGAGGATTAGAACAAAGCACATCTAAACGGATCTCACATAAATTCAAAAGTGATTCTCGTGGCGGAAAGATTTGTCGGCGTGGAGAAATGAAGGGGGGGGTGGAGAGATGGTATTCCCTTAAAAATGGGGAAGAGTCTCAATAAACAAATGCTATAATCTACATATATTAATAATTAAAATCTAAGTTACATGGAAAGATATTTTATTGTTTGAATTTTTATTCCTTTTGACAACATCTTCGGAATACTTTTACAATTAGGTATTTTAATTAGTACGAAATATTTTCTTCAACAGCAAAAGCCTAGAAAAGATTAGTAAAAAAGAATCATTTGGCAGTAAGGTTTAATGGATTAAATAGTTGTACAAACGGTGAATGTGAGACAAATTTTTTTTTTGGGGGGGGTATTTTTTCCCTTAGGCAACGGGATGGTGTGAATGGGGAGTAAGGCGATGTCATTTGGACATCCTAGTATATTGGAGAGAGGGATGAGGAATAACTTTGAGTTAGCATGTGAAGTGAGCTAGGGGAGTATATTGAATATTTTTATAGCTTAATAAATGATTGTTTTTATTTTTGTGATCTTTACATATCTTTCTATAAATATTCGGAAAAGACTTATTGAAGTTAATGATATTGTTATTTTCTTCTATATGATTACTCTTGACTATCAACTGATATGATTTGTTATAGTATAAGAATTTGCATTCTATTTTATCTATTCTGATGACTACATAAAGTATCATCATGATACTATAGTAATTTTATGAGTATAGCTATACTTGCGGAGTTAGGCTTCAATGTCATAGTTAGACGATAGATTACATATTAATATAGCTACTGTATATATATATCAAATGCTAGCGCGGTTTTACAGAAGGAGCAAGGGGCGGTTTTCAAGATTTATGAAGAACGCACTATGTGAACTTCATATATTAATAATCGTTTAAATGTTATAAAAATAGTTAATATTTTGTTTACATGAAATATTTATTTTTCTTTCCCAAACTTTAATTCTTTATAAGATATTGATGGAGCATTTGATTTGGTTCACTATCTTTAAACGATTGTCCAGTCGCTTGTAAGTTTGTTTACAACATCAAACCAAGAAGTTTTTATGGCAGTACAGAGCTAGCTTATTATTATTTTGTTATTTTGAGATTTTTTCAACAGTTTTCGCAACGTTAATGATCCTACAATTGGCACACCATATTGTTATAATTTGTTCCATTGTTTAGCACATATAGTCGCTAATTATTGTTATTCTATAATATAATAAAGGTGATTTTTAATAATTATTTATATTGTTTTCAGCTTATTTAATCTTTTATATTAAAATTCAGATTTATTACTAATAGCATTAATCTTATTTATCTAAAATATTTTCAATACTATTTAACATGTTTGAGGGGGTACAGCCAATCACTGAGATATCGTTTTTAATTCTTTCACATATTATTGATCTCTTGGCTGCCTGCTTTTACACGGATGTTTATGTACTAGCAAAATTATGTAGTTTAATTTGTTATCTGTTATGTTGTTTTTCAGAGTTTAAATTTAGCCGATATGTTCGATTTAATAACTTATAATATGAGATTATTCGACACATTTATAGGACCATCTCAGTTCCCATCAGAAACATTCTCCTCTTCTTAGAATATATAATTATTTTGAAATAAATACTCTAGATATAATAACAATATAGAATTTTATAAGATCTTTATATATACCTAGCAATTTTTTCGAAAAACATTATATTATATAATATGAGAGCTCGTAATTAAGTATAATATATGCGCGGTTATAAATATAGATTATCTATTGAGAGATTTCTATAATCTTGGAAGTCTTTAAAATTTATTTTTAGTTAATTTTTGTTATTAAAATAAAATATATGTAGAAAAATTATGTTAATAAATAGTTATTGAATGTAGATTTCTTATATTTTTTTGTGTAAGATTTTTTCCCATGATCTGAATTAAAATATGATAATTAGAGTAAATTAATATTATATTTAAAATAGTTCTTCTTGATATGTTACACAGATCTGATAATAAATAAGAGGAAAGGGGCTATTGATAGAAGCTTAGTTTTTAAGGAGGGCGTTTTAAATTTAAAGTTAGTGTAATGGACCGAGGATGGTGAAATGGCATTCCATGATGATATCTTTAGCTCAGATTGAGTTGTAATGTCTTTAGATAATTTTTTTAGAAACGACAGTATGCTTAACTCATCCTGTTAATGTTCATGTGGTGGATGCCGGCGGATCGTTTAACACTAACTGTTGTTAGTACTTTATTCAATACGAATGATAGACGAAGTGGGTTGCCAATGATAATGAGTGCTTTATAATAGAGTTAGATAAGGTGAAGAGGATGAGGAGATTTTGGATGGTGAATATTCTGGTGCGATGATTGGGTGGTGGGCGAAGGGGCTAGGCTGAGAGAGGTGGGCATGTTATGGAGATAGGCCTCGAGAGGGGTCTGATTATGAGCAGAAGCGGAGTAAATTGTGGTAGATATCCGAGAGGTGGGGCGCTGAGAGTGGTGTGGAGGGACTGGATAAGTTGGTTGGCGAAATGTAAATAATTTGGGTGGGTTTTAGACAAGGAGGAATGCTACAGGTAAAGTGCAATAGAAAGTTGGGGACTGTAGAGCTGGTCACCTCTTAAATATGAAGATATGTCAATTGAGTATGAAGGTGAAAGGGGTGATATTTCGAGGTGGAGGTCTGTTAACTAGTCATATTCTATTGAGGGAGAATGGCGGACGGCACACGCGAGAAGAGATTAAAATAGAGTTGCAGGAGATGTACGATATTTTGCGAGTGTCGTAGGAGTTTCTGATTGGATACTGACCTCAGCCGTAAAATAGAGGAAGGAACAGGTTTGACGATATAGCATAATGATCTACGTGCGGTATGGTTGTCTAGCTAGTATTGAGTGCTGGATAAGCGTGCTCCTTAATGAGGTAGCTGGATTACAGAGGAGGAGGTGGTATTGGTGAGTATGCGCTAAGGTAGGAGATAGAGGAGATATGGGAGATATGAAGAGGACGAGGTATGAAGCAGATGGAAGGAGTTGGAGGGAATCCTGTATATTTATTAGTTATTTGGATATGCTTGTGTATTGTTAGCAGCAGATGTATGAGTATGAGATGTCTAGAGGATAGGAAGATTGGGAGGCGGTTGGATGCAGGTTATTCACACCCCTATCTGGGCAGTGATTTGATAAGTATAAATTTAAATTAAGAAGATTTTTCATTTATAATTTCTGGTTCGCGTAGGGGAAACTTTCTGTATCACGAATCCAGAGATGGAAAGAGGATTTTTCAGATTGTGAGAGATATGATTTATTCCCATACAGTGGTGGATAGGTATATATGTACGTTGCAGTAAATGCGAGGGGGAAGATTTAAGAAAGATATAGAAAGATGATTACATTCTGGTACGATTATTTTTGACTATTTGTTCGTTCAGACATTCGTCTTTTGGAATTATGTTAAGTTTAATTTAAAAGGGATATTTAATTGTCAATCAGTGAAGATATAAAATCATCAAAGGTTGGGAAAGTGTAGGGTGAATATCTATAATGGATCAATGAAGCGGAGGGAATTACTAGAATGTAAAGATGATGTAATGTGGGAGTATAGCTACATGAATAAGAGTGGAGAGACTTAGTTATACTTAAAGATATTATTTAAAAATATATTGTCAAGCTTTTTGAAAAGAGCCCATATTCTTTGTTGTATTTTACTTTGTATTCTATATTTCATTTTTTATATATCTCATATCCTATTATTTATAATTGTATTTTTCTCATTTTACATATTTTTGAATATTATTTTGCATTAATCAATAGATTTTTATAAAAATATAAGTCTGTGAGATCGTTTTTGAGAGTAAGCGAGGTTGATTTAAAATTTTATATAATAAATTTTTTATCGCTGATATAACTATATTATTACTATTTGAAAAGATATATTATCTTTTGAGGTTTATTGTTTGTTTATTTAGCTTAGTTATGGTGATATTCTGTATTTTATTATATTTCATTAATATTTTTTTTTTTTAATGCATTACTAATGATATGGTTACATTTCTAAGTAATTTTATCCAACATAATAGTTACGCATGCAGATAATGACCTTTTCCTCCCAAAATCTAATTATATATAAAATACAGTTTAATTAAGTTTTTAAGGGTGTAACTAATAAATGATATTTAATGAAGTGGAGGCTAGAGCACATATTTAAGTTTATCCAGTATGAATTAAAAGAGAGTTCAATAACAGGATAAATTCTGTGATGATAATTGGTTATTATAATATAAAGTCGTTTATTGAATTTTTGAAAATTAACATGATTTTTTATTTCGCATCATTAATTTCGGTTAAATGTTTTAGATTCAGAATAATGATTGCCGTTTGGTATAAATGAAGGATTCAATTAGATTTTTTTATATTATGAGAGAGTTGTTTAATGATGTTTCCATGACAGAGTTGAGGAGAGATAATAATAATAGGTATCTATTAATATTTAATTAAATACATATACAACATATTATTCTTATTAAAAAAACATAAAATAATATTCTGGACATTATATTATATATTTAATATATACTTTAATTAATATTATATATATATAATAATTATTATTTATATATTGAAATATAAAAATTCTTTTGTCCTATTGTCACTATCTATCTGTTAAATATATACTATCTGCGAATAGTGTGTGTGTGTATTATAATATACGTATATAAATATAGGTGTTGATTATATGTATAACATGTATATATTAGCTAAGGTATATGTTTTATAAACTAAATGTTAATATGATATTATAAATTATCAAGCCTAATCAATGCTTATAATATCTTCATCTTTATTACTATCATTTTAAAAATAATACTATATCAAAATTAAATATATTATACATCATATCATTTTCAGACTAGTTTGTATAAAATAAAAATAAAATCTATATAATAAAATTTCTTATATTTTTTATATTTTTATTTATATGTATTTTATCTTTATTTAGTATTATATTATTTTTGTATTATATAACTTTTTCTTTCATATATTGCATATTCTTAGTTATTTAACTTATGCTCCTACTAGATTATATCAAAAATATCTTATTATTATTTCAATTTTAGTGTAGCTAAATATTATTTCGTTGATTATATTTATATATACTATTGTCATCTGCCGTAGCCTCCTCCCATCTGGAAAAGGTTATATATAATCTATCTATTATATATATATATGTATTCTTATAATATATATATATATTTTTAATATATATTATCATATTATTATATATCTATTATATTATTTTATTAATTATATATATAATATTATATTTATATATTTCTTTGACTAGTCTGTATGCTAGAGTATATTAATTATATAATTATTATATATATATATATATATTTTTTATATTATATTATATATATTATATATTAATATTATTCAATTATTACATATTATTTATTATATAATTTATTTATATTATACTATATATATACTCTCTCTTCTCTCTGTGGTATAGTGATCAATCTTACTTGATTTAGGTGAATGATCTTTTAAGAAGCTTATTGGTTCTTATATTGTAATACTTATTCTATAATTATTAAAATACATTTGTTATTCTATTTTATTTTATTGTATAATGTCACATTTATTATACCGTCGTTTGTATTTTAGTATTATATTTTTTATCTTAATTTTGATATTGTTTGTATTGCTTTGATTTAGAGTAATTTTATTATGATTAAGTATATGCCTCTCAGTTTAATATATTTGTTTGTAGTAAAAGTTACATCTTGTTATTTTACATTTGTGGATTTATTTGATATTATTAAAAATGTATTTTAGAAGAGGTGTTGCTTTTCAGTTAGTAGTTGATAGTGTTGTGGAATTACTTGAAGTTTTAGGTAATGAATAGTCCGTATTCCATAAGATTGGTACGCTACCCCGTTATCTACTACAGTTCAAAAAAAAAGTATCAAAGATGGCGTAGTATAATGAATAATTGATTCATGCTTAACTAGTTAGGAATAAATCTTTAGTGTAATAATTTTGTTACATTGGCGATAATGTATTATTTTTAACCTCTCCGACTTTGGGCCCTTTCATTGTATTGCTGAATTAAAAATTTGATTTGAAAATAGGAATAATTATTTGAAATAGTGTTATTGACGCTATAATGAAATGAAAATCAGTACAATAAAATAAGGTCGTATCGTGGAATAGAAAAGAAAAAGTTCCTTAATATATTTCTTTTAAATATTAATTTATAATTTCCAAGCTTTTCTATATATACAATTTTGTATATGAAAAAAAAGATTTCCTAATCATTAAATATTTTCATATTCATCATTGAGATATTCCTTGTTATTAAAGAGATTCAAAATTCTTTTTTCTAATTTATTCCAACTTATATCTTGAAAATATATGAACGTTGAGATAATTTTAAATATTTGGTCTATTTAATATTAAGATAAAGAAGGTATATTGATGACTGCGTATTGAATGGTGTCAAGGAAGGATCTATTATAGATTTCGAGATATTTATTATTCACTACTCGTCATTTACTGTAAAATGTAAGTTTTAGGTTCATTCACCTTTGTGTGGATGGCTGTACTGTTACATTGAGGATTATCTTGTTACATGGATTTTGAGATATATGGTAAGAGTCATGTAATAGATTTTAAATCTAGTTTTATTTATTTATTATATAATTACACTCAGTAAGAGGAATGGAGAATGATAACCGCTGTTCTAGTACAGGATGCTAAGCGATCTTTCTTATTTCATACATATATCTAGGATCCTCTTACCTTTCTCGCTTCACTCCATTCGAGGAATCTTCCTTATGAGTTATCAACGAGGTATCCAGTTCTTATAGGATTCTTCGTTTTAGTTCCTTTGGATCTCCCCATTATTCACTTGGTCCAATTACTATGTCATCTTGACAGGTGATTTTAATCACTAATAATCTGTTGCCTCCTTTATTTATTTAGATACTTAATTTAACTCTTTTATTTTTATTCGTTTCTTAGCTTTCTGCTTCATTTATTCATCCTCTTTATTTTATCTAGATAATCCTCAAAATAAGATACATTACTAAGAGTGTATTCATAAATAATATTTTATGTGGCTAGTCCTTCAGTGTCTATGTCAGCGTATATGTTAAGTAATATCCGGTTGTTAACCCTCTGAATATTACACCTTATTACACACATTATATAAAATTTTGAGCATCATATTAGTCCGTAGTGGAGTCCAGCTGCCTAAGTAACGGTGTTATACTGAGCTATTTTTATATAATACTTGTTAATAATTTATTTTTTATATAAGATTCACCAAGTTATATTTATTTTTCCACCTTTATCCTCCAGTCACGATTAAAACATCCTTATATGCTAACATTACCTTACATATATATATAATAATGAAAATGATATGTATTATTTGGTGTGATATATAGATATAAGGTAATTGGATTTTGGTGGGGTAATTTCTAAAGATGTAAATAATATATATGTCAAATTTTTCAGGTATACTATTTACATGTTGTCACGAGCAAGTACATTTAGCGATTCTGCAGATATACTTCTGGAATGTCATATAATCATACTTACTTTTTTTAATTATAAACTATTATCATTGAACGAGCGTTGTACGTTCCTATTATTTCTTGTGGTAATTGTTAACATGAGTGTTGGGATGTGGACGATCCGCATATCCACATTTGTCGACATGTAATTGCGCTAATAGGGTATTAAATTGTTATTTCCTAGATTTGAATTTTTATATATATTTGGGATCGCAACGTTAGTTATTGTGCCGTATTGTATTGTAAATATTCGAATTTATGTGATCTAATTCGGTTGTATATTATTTCTATATGAATATTTTAATTTTATTTCGAGACTCATTTTTATAAGTTCTAGTTTCTGAATTTTTCGTTAGTTTAGTTTGGTAATTTTTTGACATTATCGAGCATTATTTATTTAATATATAAGTATATATTTAGAGTTAAATTTACATTAATAGTAGCTCAGAAATTTTTGAGCAGATATTTTGTAATTATAATATAATAATTGAAGTAGATATATTGAATAGATGGTATAATAGGTGGTTTCGTGGTTTTCCTGTCACTCTCTTGAAATTTGCTCCTTTTGTTATTAGGGAGAGCAAAAAAAGATTTAGCAGGAACAAAATCAAATTCTGTTCTTTTTCTCACCTTTTTTGAAGAGTTTTTAAGTAGGAAACTGAGCAGATCTTCTTCTCCGTTTGGTTGTTGGTAGAGAGGCCTTTTCTTGGCTGATTTTATTCAATAATTATTTAGCCTCTTGATAGGAACAATGGGGTGAGAAATCCAAGGCATTTTTTTTTCTTTCTCAAATAAAAAAAATTGTTTTTACTTTGTATGTCGTTATTTTATTTTAACAATGGCTATTGCATGCGATGATCTTCAAAAATAGTCTTTGTTTTTTCCTTTTATAAAATGGCAAAAATTTTTTAGGCTAGAAGCAAAGAACATAGTCTTTACGTCCATAGGTGGTATAAGTCTCTAGGCTCAAAAAAATATTATTCATGGCATCAAAAAGTATGTTTTTGAGTTACTTTAACAATCAACATTAAAATTTTTTCATTATCTTTTTTTTTTATGAATTTTAGTTATTATTAATGTTATTTTATAATAAATTAAATAAAATAAATAAATTAATTTTTCAATATTAATTTGATACTAATTTGCAACAGGTTGTTCAATCACCGCAAATTTTTTCTCATTAAAATTCATTAAAATAATGATATAATAATAACTTATATATTATATATATTAATCATAATAGAATATATTATAGAATTATATATATATATAATTAATATATATATATATATATATATTATATATATATATATTAAATATATATATATACTAATATATAAGAATAGATAGTATTTATTACGCACCACTATATAATAAAATCTATAATAATCTTATAATCGGATCTTCATTCTTCATAATTATGATAAAAATTTATATAAATATTAAAATACTTACTATATAAATATATATTTCATACTATCTATATTTATAACTGTCTGCCGCCGAAGTCACAATATATACTAATATATATATTAATATATATATATATTATATTACTATATAATACTATTTATAAAATATAACAAGATATAAATAATGTAAATACTCTTAAATAATAAGTAGTTACATGAACAAGCCAAAAAACTAATCTCTAAAAATATTATTTCAGATATATATATAATGAATTACTATAGTATTATATATATATACATTAATATTAACAATACAATAATAATAACACTATATGTTAATAATAATTAATATTAATATATAAATATAAAGCAATAATATAATTATAAAAAAATACTATATATATATTAATAATATAATTATAATAATACTCATTATCATACTATTACTATATAAATAATATTACTATATAACAAAATAATATATAAATATAATCTATTTATACCTTAATGTTTATTCTAATATAATATATATATTAGAGATATACTGGATATTAATAGTATTATATACTATATTATTAATATATAATATATATAATAATAATATATATATACTTATTCATATATATATATATATATATATATTAACATATAATATATATATCAGATATACCCGGGTATATATAATAGATAATATAACATATATATATTATATACATATAATAAATAAACAAAATATTATCTATTTATCTATCTAATTATAAATATAATATTAAATTAAATTATAATATATATAATCATATTATATTACTATATAAATATATATAATTATATATATATATATATATACTATATTATATTATATATATATTAAACATATATATATTATAATATTATATTATATAATATATAATATATATATAAGTATATAATACAACAAATGCTAATATAATATATATATACGAACACCTCAGTTATATATATATTATCTACTAATATTATAATATTATAGATAAGATCATAATTATATATACCTACTATATATAATTTATATAATATATATTAGGTTATGCTATATATATAATATATACTATACTATATATATATATATAAATATATATATATAAATAATATATAAGTATATGATGATATACTAGTCATAGTTTATTAAAATAAATATTAGTATCTGATTTCTAGATGTTTTTAAGTTAGGCAAATGATGTTTTTTCAATTTTTTTGTTTTCTCTGACTCTTTCCCCTCATCTTTTAGTTTTTGAGGTTTAATAAATTTTGCATGTCAGCAAGTTTGTTTAGGTTTAGTTTGTTTATTTTTTTAGTGTTAAGTAGTATATTTTCTTTATTTAGTTAATTTGAGTGCTGATTTTTTAACAAAGTAATATTCGTTTATTCAAATATTATCTGATTTCTTCTTTTTTCTTTTTTTAGTAAAAATTGTCTTTTTTTGTGTTCTGTGTGTGTGTGTGTGCGTTTCGTGTTGGAATGTCAATGATTTGCATAGAGTGGGGCTTTCTATAAAAATTTAACCAAATTCCAGATGTTGTAATTTTTGGGCATATTAGTATGATGGAATGGGTCAGTGAAGTGAGAGTTTTGAAAGACCAGATGGTAAGATTAGGTGTGGATGGTCAAATTTATATTTACAACCACTACCATAATTATTTCAATTAAAATTTTACCGATCTAGAGGGTGGAGTGTGCGCCTATGTAAACATTATACTCCTAGTAATGTCTACGTGAATACTCGAATCTCCTAACATTCGATGCTTTGTGGATCAAATTTTCTCTTCCTTTACTTTACTGTCAACAATATCTTGTGATTCTGCACTGTTCTCCCTAACAGAACAGATTTTTCACTCTCTTTGAATATCTTACAAATCTCACGAGACTGTTATATTTCTCATCCAAAACTGAGGTCCTCTTTTAGGGGTTTCAATGTAACAAACTGATTGGTTGGGGTTCTCCTCATTACTGATTTAGGTTGGGGAGGAAGGCCGAAATCATTCAGCATTCTTAACGATCTGGAGCACTAATCCAAGAACATACAACACAAATAAATCGGATAGCTAACCAATATCTTGAACAACTTGACCTAATGTTCCACTACTAGTCCTGCTTCTCTATAAATACAACTACCTTCGCTCCTAATTGGTAAATCTGACGACAACCTTATATCTCTCTTAATTTCCTACTTTCTCTCCAAGAGCTCCATACCTCTGCGCCTTGCGTTTTTTTCCTGGCACACTTGATCGGGGTGAATTGGGGGGGGTTCGGTAGCTTCTACGGACTAAACATAATGGAATGACTGCTTTGACTCTGATGAAGCTTCGGCTCCTGCCCTATGGAGCTGTAATCGTTGACGGATGAGGAGGTTCATTCTTCTTCGACTAAATTTTCCTCTCCTCATAATCCATCGGTTCGAATGTGCTGTTGTCTTTGGCCATCAGCGCAGAAGACGCCGCTTATCGGGGGTGGAAAAATCCTCGTCTCGCCCTCCTATCACTCTGCGGGCTAATTTCATATCAGCTAGACAATGTTGCGCGATACTCTTTGCGTACGAGCAAAGCGGGCTTCATAAAACGAAGAAGTGCGCTAGCCTCCAGGTTTCTCCAACTGATATAATCTTCTGGCCTTTGAGGCAAAAAACCTTACAACTTTCTGTAAATCTACATTTCCTCCACTTATATATTCAATCTTTTTTTTTATTATCATCAAAATTA
>JABUQX010036014.1:37500-46576 GCA_015478945.1 Trachelipus rathkii | reverse complement strand
CTGCATTAACTTTACTATAATAACCTAATAGAAGCCTATATAACAAAAACAATGAAAAAAAATATGTTTAAACATTGTAACTATAATCTTTTAAGACATTATACACCTTCGTAAGAGCTTCAGGACCGAAACCAATTAAATGGTTACCTGAGAGGAAGGCAGGGTTATGTAAATTTTTAAATTAGATAACGAAAAAAGGTAAGGAGATATGATAAATACACATAAACACTTTTCAACTTAAGACACAGATAACTGAGCTAAACATTAAAATAATAACAATATAATAAAATAAAGATAAAACTATGAATACAAGTAGAGCATTATCCATTATATAAGATTCACGTATACATAACAACTATATCAAACGATTAAAACGAAAAATATAAATAATATATATAATACATATATATATATATATATTAATATATATATATATATATTATATTATTTAATAATATATATATATTATATATATATATTAATATATAATATAATATAGTATTAATAATATTAATTATATATTATAAATATATATATATATTATAATATTAATATATATATAATTTAGTATATATAGTATTATATATATAATGAAGAGAGAGATGAGAGAGAAGAGAGAGCAATCATTAATAACACGTCTAATACAACTATTGAGCATACAGACGATTAAAATCGATATTAATAATATAATAATATAGTTATAATATATATATTATATATATAATAGGTATATGAATTCACATAATTAATATTATTATATATGTATATAATATATATATATATTAATATATATATATAATATATATCATAATATATATAATATATATATATATTAATATATATATATATATAATATTAATATATATAAATATATATATAATTATATATAATATTAAATATATATAATATATATAATTAATATATATATATATATAATATATATATATATATATATATATAATATATATGATAATATATATATAATTATATAAATTAATATAGATATATTATATAATATATATATGTATTAATTATATCATACATAATCTAACGAATTTGTGTATAAGAAATTAAATATAAATTCATAGATATATTTGCATAAGGGCAAGTAAAGATATGCGTGTTATTTATATTTATTATATTAGTTAGCCATGGATTAAAGACTATAATAAATAAATAAAGCAAACTTTAGTAGTGGGAAGGTTTAATATAACAAGGTTATAGTAGTTTCTTAATATTATAATCTTATAATATAGGAAAAAGTTTGAGTATGATAAAATTTTGCAATTTCGTTTGACTTCAAATGGAACAAATATGGAAGGGGAAAGTCCTTTAAAATATATAATGAATAAGTTCAAAAATAATATTAGGTATTAAACAAATAATAATAATTTATAAAAAATCATTAATATTTAGAAAATATAATGGGTCAATAGCCTAATTATATTTTTTCAATATCTTATTCTTACAGAATAAATCATTATACACAAATGTGTAAAGTATTACCTTTTGAGGGTGAGGTATATATTTGTTATTAATGAATAAATAAGACAAATATTATTAAAGTGAAAATATTATATTATATCGTCAGGTAATTGCTTCGAGAGAGAGAGAAAATTTAATTCAAAAGGGTTAAAGAATGTGGATTATAGGTAAATTATATCTTCTTAACTTTGAATTATTATCTAAGAATCAAATTTCAGATATATGTAGTGTAGAGAAACGAATGTTTATTGTTATATGAGAGAAAGTGTTAAATGTAAGAAAGATAAAGTAGAGAAAGTCATGGTGTCTTTAAAATGAGAAGATATAGGATAGTAAAACAAATAGAGTTATTAAGAAAAGAAATTGAAATAAATAGGTTAATATGATAAATGTATTTAGCTTATGAGTATAAAGATGTATTAAATACATACAGATAGTATGATTGTGGAATTGTCAAATCGATAGAAGATTGCAAGTAGTAAGAAGCAATAGGGAAGAAAAAAGTAAGGAAAAGAGAGTAGAAAAGGAGAATTTTAAGAGTAGTGAAAATAGTTTATCAAAGTAAGAGAAGAGTGACTGAAGTAAATAATAAGACAGATCAAATAGAAGTAAAGTAAGTTAATAAGATAAGAAGAGATATGTGAATAGAATGAAGTAACAACATAATAAAACATACAACGAAGCATAACTAAAGCAACAATCAACAAAGCAATGCAAACAGATAAATCGAACAACATAAAAGGAACAACATCAAATCAGAGCGAGATCTAAGGAACATTAACAACAACAACGAATATTATAAATTAGATGTTATTATGTGTTATGTGATTTATATGGATTATTTTAATATTTACAATAAACCTTTAATTATTAGTTGATTATTATTATATTTAATTGAATCGTAATTTTCTATAACATTAGTGGTATATTAGGTGATTAGTTATGTTATTTATTATTATTATTTTTGAGTGTATTTAATTATGTATTTATTTATTTTTATAATGATTATATTAATTAATATATTATCATTGACATATTTTCAATCAGTTATATTATTATCTGATATAATTATTCGATTAGGTTAATAATAGTGTTTGGTCCATTGCTTATTCACTACCTTGATTAACTATTTTATAATTATTGATTACTATATTAGGTATATATGTAATTATTGTATTATGGTAGATTTATTAGAGTTATTTTATATAATTAGCATATTATGAATGTTTTAATATGAAACAAGTATTATTTATTATAATTTTTCATATTTTGATACAATACAAATTTTACTAAATATAATATTACATAGTGAAAGTATGGAGCTGCTATAATCTATACCACAGTCACTTCAAATTAATATAATATGCATTGGTGGACCAAAAACATGCACCGGGTTGGAATACATGAAAAAAATGGCTTATCAAAGAATGTTGAAAGTACGTGGATGTTTTTAAATATAAAAAGCTAAAAAACAAAAAAGGAATGAACGAAAGTTGATAATTTATAAATTTGGGCCGGAGGTTATTCATATTGAGAACATGGTTCCAGAAATTTCCAAGATGTTAAGAAATTTAAAGGAAATTTAAAAAGAAAACTATAATATATAAGAATATGTTATATAATACATAATATATATATTATATATAAATATGTATGTGAAATATAAATGTAGATGTGAGTAGATAAAAAGTTCGATATATAATTAGATATAATTCATGTATATAATTATTAATATATTATATATTATATAATAATATATATAATATATATTATATATATATATATAATATATTATATATTAATTATATATTAGTTAATATAAATATATTATATATATATTTATTATATATAAATATAGTATTATATATATGTTTTATATTATATTATATTATGTTATTATATATTATTATATTACTATATATATATAATATATATATATAATATATTTTATAAATATTTTAATATGAAATAGAAGGAATTAAAAGTATTTTATATTTAAAGGTAAAAAAAAACCTTTAATTTCATTTTAATTAGTATTTCTTTGCTTTACTTAATCCGACTAAAAAAAAAACAGATCCCTCCCATTTCAAAAGCCCTTTCTTCCAATCGGACTGCTGAAAGTATTAAGACCGCTAATTTTAGAAAAGTTCCCTTGCGCCCTTCAGTCTCAGAAAAATTTCTCTCCGTTTGACCTTTCAAGTTCTCCCCTCTTTTTTATTTTTCCCCCTCTGTTTTTCCAAATCCCATTCTCTTCGACAACGCGAAACAATATATTAATTAATTATATATATATATATATTATTCATTATAATATAATATATATATATAATATATATATATATATATATATATAAATATATATAATATTAATATATAATATATATATTATTTTATTAAAAAAAGGAATGTAATTTGACATTATAAAAAAACTTCAACCCTCCATTAAATATATTCTATTAATTTAAGTATTTTTTAACCCAATACATTTTTATTTAAATTCAAACCTTAAAAATACTTTAAAGAAATAAGAACATAAAAAATGATGCGTTAAAGAAACGTAAAGAATTTATTGCAACATGAGCCAAATATATTATGATAAATATAAGTAGTAATATATATATAAATATATATATATATATATAATAAATTTTAATAATAATTATTAATATAATATAATAATATAATATATATAATTTATATATAATATATAATACAAGGCGACTTATCAATAATCGTGCTGCTCGTGCTAGCCACGAAGTTAACATTATAAGAAACTGATCGACTTTTACAATTTCCTTAATTTTATCGATAAAATTCTCATTTTTTTTTGCGAAATGGTCAAATGAATGGAAATATTACATATAAATTAAGATATGTAAATTTGAAACAAGTGGTAAGAAATCATCTCGAAATAGATAAGCTAATATTCAATCCATTAAAAATAGCGACCTGTTCGTGTTCAATCGAATAGCAGAGATTGTGTGTGTGAACAATTTGAATATAAAATCTGTTAATATTGTTGCCTTTGGCATGTCTTAGTTACATTTTGATGTTGCCACAGACAGGCAAGAAAGTTACCATTTCCTTTATTTATAAATAAGGTGAATCCTTTAATTAAGTTTATTATATATAATATATTAAATATATATATATATATATATATATTTATATTATATATATATATATATATATTAAAATATTATAATATAATATATATATTATATATTATATATATATATATATTATAACTCCCAGGAAGGGGTTTCGCCCTGTCCAGTTGGTCCAGCATCTCCCTTCTGGCCGCAATAACTCTCAGCCCTAAAACAATTCCAGAAAACCCATGTGGTTTCTCCGGCCTCCTGGTTTCCTAAGCCAGTTCCCTCCTAGTTTAGAACACTCCTCAGGTTAGAGGGTTTTCGCCCTTTCAGTAGAGCTAGCATCTTTCTTCTATTAGGTCTCAAAACTCGTTCTCCCAGAGCTCTCCAGAGGATCCTGCTTCTAGGCTCATAAAAGATTCCATCGCTGGTCCAAGAGTAATACAAGCAGAAGGAAAGGATCGGGTTGCTAGCCTTTCGCTTTTTGTAACACATGCGAAGGAAAATCTTCAATATTGACAAACTGCTTCGGAAGCCTCCAACACTAGAAAGAACAGAAATCAACTTAAGTAAGTTTCTTTTTTTAAATCAAAAAAGAGCTGACGTAATAATTTTGCTCTTCCTCACCGAAATTAATTAAGATATCACTTCATTGTCTATTCAAAAATAATTATTTTTTCATTAAAGAAACCGAAAATTTTACAACGGAGGACTTGTACTTCGTTTCGTGTCGATAATAATTTAATATTGGTGTATTATAAAATCTATTAGAATTTCCATATTTTGATACAATAAAGTTAAAATATTTCATGTAGATTTGGAAAAATAGGATTAGCTGGTCTAAATAGTTATTACCCTTAACTCAAGGCAAATCAATTTCTTTTCCTCAAGACAATTTTTTTTTAGAGCTTTCTGATATAGTCCTGTTGAAGATTTCAATCTTCTTACTCTAAATTCTAGATCTTCTATAATAACTATTATATAACTAAATATTAATATTATAATATCACATATACTAAAAATTTTTACTTTTCATTTTAGTTTGTACGTTTTATTGGTTGGTATGTTGGTTTTGTGGTTGTGGTTTGTGTTTTGGTTTGTGTGTGGGGTTGCTGTGTTTTTGCTTTAGTGTGGGTTTGGTTGTTTTGTGTGTGTTTGTTTTTGTGGGTGTTTGGTGTTTTGTTGTTGTTGGTGTGTTGGGTATTGTTTGTGTTGGTTTTTTGTTAATGTTTTGAAATTTTTACTGTTTTTTATAATATTACTTCTTTCGAAGGAGGTTTCAAGCCTTAGGAACGAAAGCTCAGAAATAATATTTATTTAACTGTGTAAAGTAATTATTTTCCTTAACTGATTCCTTTTCTAATCTTTCAATAAGTGCCCTCCTTACGGATAAAATTTATTTTTTTACTCTAAAGCGGATCTTGCTTTAACTACAACACACCCACACAAACAAACCACCACACACACACTTTATATATATAATATATATATATATATATATATATATAATTTAAATATATAATAATATATATATATTATATATAATATATTTATTTATAATATATATATAATATATATTAATATATATATAATATATATATAATATATTATAAAAATAAATATATATATATATATTAATCTATAATATATTATATAATATATATATATATTTATATATATATAATATATATACTATATATATATATATATATATATATATATATATCTTATATATATAAAGCGAGAAGAGTGCTGAAAAGTTCAGAAGAGTTTTCCAGAGAGCTGTGCATTGTTTTACGTCGGAGGGAGTGAAACTGCCTGATGAAGACATGTATTTTGACTAGATATCCAGCCTGGGAGCGAATAAAAATAAGTTAAATAATTATAAAACTCTAATAGAAAATATTTAGCATTTCTATCAATTTAAATTTTTAATCAACCATTATTAATCAAAAGAGAATTATTTTTGCATAAAATGACAGAGGAGGAGCACAAAACTTCATCAAGTTCTTTAGATTCACACTCACAATAATAAATTGTAGTTATTAACATAAATTTAATATAGTGTGTATGTTCTGTGGTGAGAGTAACAAAATATCCAATTGTGTTTTTTGCTATATTTAATAACTAGAATAAATTCAACTCTTCTACAATGAAATCATAGTATCTGCAGCATCTAGTGGAGTTTAAATATGTCTATTATAAGAAGATTGAATTTTCTAGGCAGTCGGATAAAAGACAGAAACCCATTTCTTTGCATAGTTTTAAGGAAACGACGGGCTAAACCCCGGTCCTTAATACCTTTTTACTTTTTGTAAAACTCCTGGGCCAGCATTGTGAATCTTAATGAAGCCTAGAAAACACGAACCTCTGGAAATCTCTGGGAAACCAATTGAGGCCCAATGGAAGAAATCTTAGTTTTCACTGAGAGGGTAAACCCTACCCCGAGTGTATAACTCAGAATTAGCATCGGAAACCTTTTGCGCCGAGAAATAGGTTTTCTAGAGTATATCTTTGGACTAGAGAGTCTGGCCAGAAGGGAAAAGATGCTGGCCCAACGACAAGGGCAAAGCCACTTGTGCAGAGATGGTAAATAATAATAGATATATATATATATATATATATATATTATATATATATATATTATATTATATTATATATATATTATATAATATATATATATATATATATAATATTATATATATATATTATATTAATATAGTTATATATATATATATATTATTATATATATTATATTATTATATATTAATTTAATATATATATATTTATATATATATATATATATATTAATATATATATGTATTATATCTTATATTTATTATATATAAATATATATATATTAAAATATATTTTTAAAACCACTTTAAAAAATAAATAAAGGAATAATCTAAGAAAAATAACTAAAGCGAGATAAAGTTACGTTTCGGGGACTTTATATCCTGGTCCCCTTCATTCAGATACTAAAATTTTTTTTAAACAAATTATTAAAACACAAAAATATAAAAAATATTGAAAATACAAAATAAAAATGAAAATTATTCAAAGCAAATAAAGATCAGAGTAAGCGTCCACAGTTCTTTAATCCTTTTTTAATCAAAGTATCCCAAAATTTAATTATTCAAAAGTAAGTCCTTAATATTGAATCTGATATAAACCTTTTGTGATTGGATCAAATTGAAAAATCCCTCTGAAATGTTAAAATTACTTTTTGTAGAAGTGAAACTCTATCAATCAATTGATTTAAGTTTTATCTTTGGAACGAAACAAAAATTCTGCCACAATCCAATTAATAACATGTTTTTCTTGTGATAAATGTCTAAAGCTAGCACTACTTTCATTGACCTCTCCTGCTTCACCCATGTGGTTGTCCAAGTTCTCGTAGTTTTAAGGTTCTTTAATGTTTCTCCCAATATAAATCATGTGCACATATATACAAGGAATGTTGTAAAAACACCTCCCAGGTTCTCGTTTTTTGGTATTATTAGTAATTAGAATTCTTGAAAGTGTATCAGGAAAAATGAAAATTAAGTTAATATTAATAAATGTATAAACATAAATTTAAGTTCATGAAGTTAGGGTGAAAAAGGAATAACTTTAACATTTTCCATGACAGAAGGAGAGCAATTTCTTAGTCCTAGAAAATTAGAATAGGCATGTTTATATTTACGTTTAATTAAAAATAGGGGATATGCCAGTTTCTGAAAAGTTTGAAAAATAAAGTCAGTTTCTTGTTGAAGAAATTGTGGATCACAATAATGGAAAGCTCTTAGAAACATATTATAGATAATATTATTTTTAATATATGGGTGGTGAAAAGTAATGGAGAAGTTCATTTGTATAAGTTGGCTTACGATAAACTTAAAAGGCCAGTTGTGTTCCAGTTTGTATAATTAAAAGGTCAAAGAAAGGAATGCATCCTTCATTTTGACCTTCAAAAGTAAAGGTGATTGTTGGGGTCAAGACATTAATTTATTCAAGAAATTGATCAACTGAAAAAGAATTAGGTACAATAGCAAGAACATCATCTACATATCTCTTCCAAGAAAAAACTTGAGAATAAAGAGGTGCACGTGGAAGAAGTCTGGTCTCAAAGAACTCACGGTAAATGTTTCTATGATTTGACTCAAACTACCCCACATACTTGTACCAAATATTTGGCGAAAAAAATATATACGAAAAGTGAAGAACATTTTGTCAATGCATATCCGTAAGCAGCCTTAATAAAATTTGTGGAATAGTATAGGAACCATATGAGGCAACAAGAATCCAGTCAAAAAGTCAAGTAAATGAGGAATAGGAACAACTTTTTGAACTTAAATTTATATTTAAACATTTATAATATTAATTTAATTTTCAGGTTTTCCCTGATCACTTTTCAGAAGAATCTTAATTCTAAATAATACCCACAAAACGAGAAGCCCATGGGAGGTTTTTACAACATTCCTTGTTATATGTGCAATGATTTATATTTGTGG
>JABUQX010036014.1:0-27500 GCA_015478945.1 Trachelipus rathkii | reverse complement strand
TATCATTACGATTTGTTTCTCTCCCTTCATATATTCCTAGATATACTCTACATATATTATATATTATATATAGTATAATAGATATATATATAATATATATATATATAGTATAGTATATATATATATAGTACTATATTATATATATTTATATATTAATATATAAATTATATCATATTAATAGTATTACTCCATATTAATTGTGATTGACCTCTTAGAAAAGTAAAATCATAAATTTCACAAATCGTGTGTTCACACAATATCTCAAAATGCGATGTGATATCATAACCGATTACATTTTGAAATCAAGCACACAATAATCAATTGCAAAACCCCAGCCCAAGAAAATTTTTGTTTACCACTTTTTTATATAAAATAATAAAAAAAAAAAAGTTAAAAAAAAAACTATTTTTTTTCCCATAACAAACCAAACACATATTATAAAAAAATTAAATTTTTTTTTTTTTGGAAAAATTTTGGAGAGGAAAAAAAGTTTTGTAGTCTAAGATTATTAAACTAAACTTCATTGAATAAGCCTCTAAGGTAAAATGACAGATCATTACAGCTCTCCATTTCAGGCGGATAAACCTATTTCTTGTTCTTCATAAATATTTCGCTCCTGTTCTAAATATTCTTTCACTTTCGACTGATGACGTGGAGTTGAAAGGTATTTTATTGTAGTTTTTCAAATACATAAAACTATTTCCAGTGTTTTTCCACCAATTGAAGGGAATATCATTGTCTTCACTGGTCAAAGTAGGCAAACTTATATATTTGTTTATTTCTTGATGTAATTCCGTATGTAGCCTTTTACTTTTATGTACAATAATCACATTGTCAGAAGAATAGGACTTTCTTTTTTCACTTTCACTTTCTTTTCTGTATGACGATTTTGATTCCACAATTTCTTTAAAACAATCCATTATAGAAGTGAAAATGGGACCTTCAGCTTCACTTTCCCCACTACGTGAATCATCGTCAGCAGAAGAGTCAAGAGCTAAATTTTCATGCATTTCTTTCCATGCCTCAACGACCATATTTTTTACTGATTCATCTGATTCATGTTGAAAAATTAGCTTGAATCGCAGATCTAAGAAAGTAGCTTCACACAAAGATTTATCACATAGAAACTTAGAAAGTCTTTTTTTTTCTACTGATTTCTTAAGCTCTTCAACAAGTGTAATTATTCCACTAAAGCTTTTGCTATTAATAGCCTTATTTAAAAAGAGATTTATTGCTAAAATGGAAGGGACCACTGGGCGACTGTTACTTCACTTTTAATGCTTGTTTTAGTGATGTTGTTCAACTGGCTCAAGTAAATGGAAAATTTTGCCACTGAAAATCAGGTGCAACATTTCTGATTGCATTCTTCAGCAGCGTATGATGATAGGGGAACGTTTTTGTCTCAAACATTCTTTAAGCATATCATAAGTCCTGTTCCAGCGTGTAGAAACGTCTTGAATTAATTTATTTGCTGTTTGACATTCAGCTGCATCTGTAAAGTTTGAAGCTTTGCAGCTGCCGTTTGCTGAATGGTGAAAATGAGAGATATGCTTCTGCAAGTAAATGAAATATCTTTAACAGACTTCTGACTTAATATTGAATCGTGTATACTAGTTGCTAATGTTGGAATAAAACATGAAATTAATAGCAAGCCACTCTCCCTTATACCAGCTACCATTGTGTTTGGTCCCATTATCCCATACACTAAATTGAATTCTATTTTTAGAATATTGAAAAATGTTAAAGGCCCTTATAGGATCTGACAAATGACAAAGATTTTCGCCATATTGGCTACAAAATTTGGCTATATTTTTATTTTTTTGGAAAATAGTTATCTCTAAAATTTCAATTTTATTTTGAAATAGCTTTCCCTTAAGGGGACGTGATTTATTGCTTATAAGGCTCAATATTCGGCCCGAATAGTTCGGCAAAAAGCCGCAGAGTTACGACATATTCGGTATTTTGACCGAATAGGCCGAATACCGAATCACTTACCGAATATTCGCGACATCATTAAGTATATATATTATATATATTATATATTATTATATAATTATATATATATATATTATATATATATATATATATATATAATATATATATATATATATATATATAATATATATATTGTATAGGGAAGACAAAGAGCAGCCAAAGCAATGAGATTACCTTCCATTGGGCACACATGGTGATAGGGTACATCCCAAGGCACTCCAGCGCCCATTGTTTTGCCTTCCTTGCTCTATGTCATATTCTCTGTACGCTGGAGTAGGTTCTCCTTTGTCCTGACGGTGTTTCTTCTATGGTTCTCAAAACTCGTTATTCCGAGCTTATACCCTGCTTTTGTAAACTATTCCATCTCTGACTTTTAACTTCATAATTCCCTTCCTGTTGGAAAAAGGGGTTTATTCGGCCTGTCCCTCCAAAAAAGTGGGTCCCTTTAACCCTCAGATTATCTTCCAATCGTTTTAACTTCTGTTCTTTTTAATGTTTTCGAATCTATCGTTAATTAACAGGAATATTTGGAAGCATCTCTATTCTTCTTACCTTTATCTCTGTTCGTCAGTATTCAACGGTTACTATCTTTTGTCATTTCGGCTAATCTTTTGCTGCGGCATTAGACATATCGATTTCTATCGTTTGAGTCTGTCACAAGTTTTGTTTTCTTAGCGTTCATCTTTAATAATATATTTTTACCCCCATGTGGCTTTCTCTTTGATTTACTTTCCTGTCGCTCATTAGCAGGTGCTGTAGATGACCACCGTTCATATTTCAAATCTATAAATGGTGGTGTTCCTCAAGGTTCTGACCTATCATCCATCTACTCTAACCTTTTCATACTCCTTTCATTATGAAAGACGTTAATAATATATATAAATATATATATATTATATATATATATGTATGATATATATCAATATATATATTATATAGTCTACATATATACTATATATATATATATATATCTATATATATATAATAATATATAAATATCTCTTTTTTATTTTTTAAATATTTTAATATTTTGGAAATATATAAGATATAAAAATAATAATATTTTTAATTTTTAAAGTTATTATTTTATTTATTTTAAATTTATTAAAAAATTTATTTAAAACAATGCTTTTAAACAGTTAAAGTATTTTTAGAAACTTAATATATATATAATATATTATAAATATATACTATATTAAATATATATATTATATATTATAACCTTTTATGCGTTGCTTATTGAGCGTAAGCATTCCTTATATCGGCGTTACGAATGCCTAGAACTGTATGACTGTGGGTGTTTAGTATGAAGTAACCTAAAATGACATGTGATATAGTAAAGTGATGGAATCACACTTAACCTATCATTACTTTTAAGGAATGTCACATTATTGCATGCGTAACTGATCACTAAGCGTCGTGATCGACGTAAAAACTATCTCTTATCTTCGGTGAAACTGAAACAGAAATTATCTGGAGAAACATGGAATTGATGGTATTTTAAGATAGAAATATATAATGCAAGGAGAATAATGAGGAGAGAGAGCGTGATTATGTTTGATATATATTGGAAAGTAACAAAATACATTTCTCATCTTCCTCAAATTAGACAATACAAAAAATGAAAGTAAGCGGTGTAAGACGCGCAGTGATGTGGGTTAGAAATGGTGGCACGCTAAGAGTATTGAAGAGATTGAGCGGAGGAGAAGTTGCCATTCTGATGAAGTGATCTTTGTAGCACTAGGCTATAGATGGATTATTGTTTGCGTAGTAGTACTAAACAAATACTAATGGTTAAAAGTTCAAGTATTGAGTAAGATTTAAGGGTATTTTGCTGGTTATGTAGTAAGCATTATGGTCTACTATCTGAGAGTAGTAATGTATCAGGTAGAGAAAGACGCTTCTTGAAGTTCATATCTGTGAAAGGTCATATTTGAACAGTTACTCGAGTCGGGTTTCAGATTAGAAACAAAAAGATTGTTGAGTAGGCGATTAGATATAGAGTTCAATATAGATTAGAAAGTAGGGAATTGTTACTGCCTTATATGTGGTTCAGAGAAAATTAAAAATGTATAGAGAAGGTATACAATCTAGTTGAGTGATAGAGCAGGTAATATATTGGCGTAAGTTAATTACTTTTTTTTTTACATATTATGACAATCTCCATAAGGTATATGTGATAGTGTGGTAGTAGATTAAGTGCGAAGTGAAGAGTTATTGATAAATTTTGGGTATTCAGTGAATATGTTATGAAGTATGTGCAGTATGTTTAAATACAATGAGGGTTATTGGATATATGAATATCAGATCATTCTTTTATATATATAATATATATAATAGATTAATAATTATTAATATTATATATATATATAGTATATATAAATATATATAATATAATTATATATATATAAATATATATTATATAATATATATATTATTATATTTATATATACTATATATATATATTATTATATCATATATATATATTAAATATAAATATTAATATATATAATACTTAGTGTAAACATACTAGTTATATTATATATATATAATTTATAATATATATAAGATATATAGAAAATAATCAAACAGTGAAATCAGAATGGTGAGTGAAATTAAATGAATGGATGCATAGTGAAATAAGTGTATGTTGAGATCACTGATAATATAAAGTAGTTGAATAATGAAAAGAGAATTAAGAACTAAATTCTGACACAAGAAGAATTAGTAGCGTGATTTGTAGTAGCGCCAAGATGAAATTATTTTGGGTAGGGTCATTAATAGAAATATAGATTAGTTCATATAGTGATCACTGATGAATTTGCTAGTGTAGTGCTAATGAAAGTGTGGTTTAACAAAAAAGAATAAATAAAAAAAAAATATAACGATATAAACAAAAAAAAATAATAAAAAGAAGAAACAAAAGAAAGAATGCAGTGCGAGAAGGTAGAGGTTGTTGAAAAATATCTAAAAAATACCAATCATCGCTAGAGCAAGACAGCAGTTCAATGTCATAAAGGCCGGGAGCGCTTCATTTCCCTCAGTCCATCCAGAATATTATGTAGCCGAAAGTGAGTCGCGAACTTAAAGAAAGAAATATATTAATGTAAAGAAGAAGTATGGCCAGAAGAGCGAGATAGACGCTAGTCAGTCTCCCAGTAACGTAGGCACCAACACAACAAACCTAGCTATAACAAAATAGAGATTTGAGGAAGGTATGAGTGAGATTGGAGCTTTACAGACTTAATAATATCTCTATTGGACGACAGTGAGCGATATATATAGAACACTCACGCGAGTCTAGAGTGATCCACAGAAACTAGATAATATAGTGTGTCGTGACGGAAATCGCCTGGAATGCTCGATTAGGTGGGCGAATGTCCTGAACGGTGTTTGGTAGTACCTTGAGAATCTTTTATTGGAGTACTGTATGCTAATTGATCGTTATTGCATGGATTTGGGTAAGGTGCTGTGTATGTGGACTGAGGCTGTGGCGACTTTCGCCTCGGAATGCGACAGAGCGCTTTGCAGGAAGAACAACTCCTCGAAAAAAACTGTGCCCGATTGTGGTAAATTTCAAATGTCCATGTCATGATACATGACTCTGATTAGCGAATGCTGTATTGACTTTAGCATTCGAATAATAATAAGAGGGCTTACGAACGCCCTAATTTTGTGAGACCTCGAGCGACTAGAGACAGGATGCAGTGGATCCATTCGTTGCGAATAGGCAGCATTGAATGTGCATATGTGGTAAGAATGCTCTGTAAATCGAGAATGTCCATGACGATTAGAACTATAATATGGAAGTCACTCCGAGTGGTGGAGAGCACATGATTACTAAGGCCGAACTGTCGGAAGTAATGGTTCCTGATGCAGTATTCGGTTATTATGAGCAGGTTGTGCCTTACGTTGTTAGACAGTGCCCCGCTCATTCTGAAGGGATTGTGTCAATCAGTACAAGCGAGACTTCCGCAGCGATAAAAAAACGAGAATTGAGCCTCCTACCCTTGAACACCAATAAGACGCGTGTAGTCTCCGCATACAACGTGAGAACCAATGGGCGAGAACAACCGCTTAGAGTCCAAACACGCATGATCTCAGTGTTGTACCTTTAATAAGAACGTGGCAGAAAATCTCTCTCTCTCCTCTGTTGAAAGACGAGTTGAGTAGACTCTCAGGGTGTACTCCTTCACGTGACCAAGTCTGCCTAGAGAGTACTATGAGCCAACTTTAAACCATCGATCTACGTCTCACGTAAAAGATAGAATGCACAACCTATTGTTCTTCTAATAGAAACTAGAGTTTTCGCTGATATACCAGTGAATATAATGAATTTCTCACGAACAAACTTGACATACGTTACTCGAGTCCATCTCTTTCTGCACACGATTGTTGCTCATGTTCGGATGTGTTTTTACAGTGTAGGATAACTCTTATATTCTTTACAATAAGAGCTCGTCCGAAGTAGGACAGAATTGAAGTAGCTCTCTATTGAACTCTGTGATGAAATAATATACATATCTTTGAGTTAGTTAATTTTAACATAAGCAAGCAACTTAAGTTTTTATCCTATTGCTTCTCAACTACTTATTCCTCGTAATTCAGAAGAGAGTTTGGCTCACGAATTTGTTCTCTTCACCTCTTAGTCCATGTAGAATACTTGCTACATCTGGTATTATACTTGCGGTCTACGATATAAGAGTGCTTGGATCGCAATCGTAGATATAGCACGCATGACACAGTATATAAGAGTAAACACATACAGGTCGTTCCAAGATAGGGTCGCATTGGAGCCTATATGCAGATCTACTAGCTCTAATAGTCCTACATAAAGCTACAGGCATTCACATAAGATGCGTTCCAAAAGTCTCATTACAGCACAGTCACATAAGCCGAGTGATCAATACAGCTGATTCCCACTTTTACTGTGTCGAATGTGCGCCACACCTAGAACCGTTATACGTATCAAGGACTCGTGACTACCTAGTTGTTACCTTCGGCGTGAGTGTTATTATTACTGCACGCACTGATCTTATACTTGTTCATACAAGTTACGCAACTAATATCCTCTCCATGTTATCGTGAGAGTCGCTTCGTAACTAGTGAATGGATATCCCTCTCATTGATTATTATACCACCAAATAACCTATATCACCTACCACTCTATACGTACCCAGGTCTAGTTACTAGTACTAGTGTTTATAATAGTTATTCCTAATAATATTATCTAGCTGTGAGTACTATAGGCCTCACAATACTTGCTCAGCGTAATTTTCCTCATCATGCTTGTGGGTAGGTCTAATAAGTTACACTGATGCCTGTCGTCTGTGGTTTAAGGTGTTGAGTATAGTTCTATAGGGGTTAGGCCTTCCCTGATTCCTGTCTTAGTAACTATTTACCCCTTAAGTAGTGTTGTCCGTCATTTTGCGTAGTATATAATATAAATATAATATATTATATAGATATTTATTATATATATGATAATAATATTAATTTATATATAATATATATATATATATATTATATATATATATATTTTATATATATATATAATTATAAATATAGAATTATTATATTATATATACTATATAATTAATATTATATTAATTTATATATAATATATATCAATATGAAATATATATGATTAAATATAATATTATTTGCAAATAATAATTAATATATATATATAGGATATATATATTAATATAATTAAATTATATATAATATTATATTACATATATATATATTATATATATTAAGAATAATTAATATATTAATATTATATATATATAATATATTATATATATATATTAATATTTTATTTAATTAATTATATATATAATATATATATATTATATATCTATATACCTCATAAGAGTGTGAAGAATAGATTATTTCCTATTTTAGTATACTCAGGTATTAATAGAGAATTAAAGTGACTGCAGTTTCTTATGAATTTCACTATATATGTATGTCGACCATGTCTTCTTGTCAGATTATGGTTCTAAACGAATGCAGGTGGCATAAAAATAGCGATTGTTTTTTTGTTCTATTGCTTAGTAGTGCCCAAGTACATTACTTTAGAGAAAAGTAGTTTGAATGTAAGGATGTGTATAAGTTAGAACTAATGCTCGAGTAAATATGGATAGAGGTAATGATGAATGAGTGAGTGCCAATGAATCAAATAATTAATAAATAATGAATTAATAAAGAACTATATATATGAATAATGATTATATGTGTATAGATAACATAAATATAACTAATATTAATAATAAGAATAATATATATATATTAATAAATAAAATAAATAAAATAAATTTAAGATGATAAGATAGAAGATAGAGATAAAACCTATTGATTTGTCAAAGAATGTTACAAGCATAAAGACAGATACAATTAGCATATTATTGAGTCTAAAATGTTTAAAGAATTTAAAAATTTCACATATATTATGAGTTAATATCAGAATGTAGTGTGCTTTTGAAGCGATGATTCACGAGAAATCAGAGAAATCATTTTTTTGGGTCTAGATGGGAAGCTGTTATATTGCTATGTGCTGATCTTATTGCAGTGAGTGTATTTTCTGAAGTAGTAGATCACGTTTTACTAGCTATGGATATTATCTGCGACAGTTCTCTAGTGAGTGGATATTCATAGTTTACCTGATATAAAAGGCATTAAATCCCTCATCAGTACATTTATAGTCAAAGAGTATTACATACATTCCTCACTATAATGTTTGAGACAACATTAGTACATCATACAGTCCGAATTTGATATAGTCGCATTGGTAATGTAGTTAGAGAGAACCAGGAGGATTCAATTTCGAGGTAACTTTAATATTTAATACATATTATCAAAGCTATTTTCCAGTGTCGTTGTTGCGATAGACCAGCTTTACGTAGAGATTGTTAAATTCAGTCTAATTGTAAACTAAAATATTTCTTTGCTTGAAATGGAACTAAAAGTCTGGAAGTCCACTAGTATCTTATGAAGATTAGTTTTGTGTTATTTATGTCTATTGGTAACCCACGTAGCAGTAATAGTATTTGTAGTGATTCTAAAATCATTCTAACACACTTTTGAATAATTTAAAATAAAAAGTCGTATACATACCGGCATCAAATGTCTCTTGTTTGGTAAGCAAAGAGTGAAAACAAGTTTATAAATCAGAGTATGTGCCTATATAAATATCAATACTCCTAGTTGAACTGTATTAGGTGAGTAGAAAGACCGAGAGAAAAAATGAATTATGAATTAATTCATTTGCGAAATAGTTATATGCAGAACATATAAGACAGTTATAGAGAAGAATGGATTGTAGATAGCATACTGAGCTAGCGAGTGGAGAAACAATACACTTTATTCTATAGCTCCTCTCCGCTTTAGTATATTAAAAGAAATTCCGTCAAGCAGAAGATATTTAGATTCTATCTTAGTGTGTATACATATGCATGAATGTCTCATGTGTTATCTATATAATCAAGGTTTATGAGAGAAATTCCGACCCGTTGAGTGATCATAAGCGAACAATATACTCAAAGTAATAACGATGTGACAGTTGATGTCATGTGATTAATGGAGCATAAGTGTACTAGAGAGAATAGGAATTTGATTAATCAATCACGAAGACAAGTTAAAAGTAATGGTACTAATAGCATAGTAGTGAATATGCAAAGTGAAGGAAAGCATTGTAGGAGAGCCAGGAGAATAAAATGAAGCAGCTTGCTTTTAAAGTCTTCAAGGAACAGACAACAATTGGGTCTTCTCACTAATCCATGCTTCCTTATCGAATAGAGCAGCAGAGTGGTGAAGTGGTACTGCATAATTCTGTTCTGAAAAAACTGGATTGGAACTGCGCTATATTGGTACACCAAACCAAAGATCCGAGACAATAGTCACATGTCGCGTAAACATGAAGATATAAGTTCTGGATGATAAACGACTACCAGCTGTGTCAGAGCACTTAAAGTACAGAAAGCAAAAAGCGTCGACATATTTGCACTCAAAGTTATGAAGAGATCTGTGAGTTGCTCATGTTTCTAAATCAGCTGTAGATAAATAACTATGAGCTATACCGAAACTTATCGCCACTAAGGGAGTATATCTGCCAATCCAATAGGATAAACTTGTTTCACCAGCGAAATTAGATTTATACGCAAAAACTACTTAAATGATGCGCTCCAATTTCTTTCAAGTGTCAGAAGAAACAAAAACTAATTGTTGTTGTTTTGAACTTATGGCTGACCATTATTCATTACAAATTAAATATTCATTATTCAAATTTAAAAATATCTATAACCCATATTTTTTATACAAATATATAATTAATAATAATAATAATAAAAATAAATAAATAAATTGAAATAAATAATATATTAATAATAATAATAATAATAAATATATAATTAATAATAATAATCATTATAAAAAAAATACCGTTCAGTATTAGCCATCAAAAGATTATTCTACCACTAATTTAGTGCATTTCATAAAGACAGACAGAGTAATTAAATTTTACTGTTATATTCTTAATAATTATTAAAAATATCTGGCAATATGAATATATTAATAGGATGAATTTATAATATAATAAATTAAAATATAATATAATATTATGAAAGATAAATATTAATTTTACTATATAACTTAATATAACATTCAAAACTATATTAATAAAAGAAATAAAAATTTCAACTTTTTCTTCAATAACCTATACTCAAAATCTATACTATTTAATCTTATATAACTTAGAAAACAGCTGAATTTAAAAATTTGTAATATTTTATCTCTAATCTATATCCTAAAACATCAGCTGATGACTAATTAAGGTTCCCTAACAATATATTAACTATTATTACTGAGAAGCTCAAATTATAGCGAAAACACATTTTCATTCATTCACTTGATATTATATTATTTTTAATCTAAGTTGAACAATTTCAATTTATATTTATTATTATATAATTATATAATCACATAACTAATAAATACATATAACGATATTGTTAAATATAAATTCCTAAAATATATTGATTATATCAATACATAGAGATACAAAGGTATGACATACATACATAGTACATAGTACATACATAATATATATATATAATTAATAAATATCTATTAATAAATCAATTAATAATCAATAATATATAATAATTAATATAAAATAATAATTAATAAAATAATATCTTATAATTATATTAATAAATTAAAATAATATAATAACTAACTATTACGTCTTTTGATGTTCAACTAGACCTTTAAATAAGTGATGTCATTGTTAGATATACTCAACATCTGATGAGTACTTCAAATTTGACTGACACGTGATAGTAATTATTCTTAAATGCCTATTATCTGATTGACATTTACGCATTCGTTTTCAGCGGCTTGAATCTGCTTTCATAACGGATTCTTAATTTCCATCACGATTCTAATAATAAATTATGCTTTATTCTTTTTGAGCGGATTCGCCGGTAGCATATATCATAGTACACCATTAATCTACATATATATATATAATAAGTGTACTTCACGACCAGAATAGAGAAATATGTAGGCCATATAAAGAAATTCGTCATTATTCGCTTTGCGATTGTGTGAATATGCTTAAAACTAAGAATAGGAGATCCTGCATCAGTTCATACTAAGATATTAACGTTTATTAACATTTATTAATAGCCTCTGTAACTCTCCTCAAGTTTCTTTTAAAGACAACTGAGAACGAGTAAATGCTGAGAACTATAAGTAAACCATTCTGCTCTTTCTTCAAGGTCATGTAGTAGTTTCAGAGGGAAATTTGATATTTTCCAAACCTCACCTACTGTCAGGATATTGCCATTATCTTTTCCATGGATACAAGTAAACCTACGCATACTTTTCTGTTAGTCATGTCAATTGTTTGAACAAAGATTATCTAACTACTTTATGATTTCTAACAAATAAATATTCTTATTGAGCTATCTTTTAATTAATCAGTAGTGCTTTTTTAAATCACTTAGAATTCTGAAGCCAAAGTGTCTTATGATATACTGTAGAGAAGATGAGTCCAAGGCATGCGTCACTGCCACACATTAATTTGTATCATACTCCACTGCACCTTTCAAGCCATAATTTTATACCTCACCATAAAAAAATTGCATTTGATACCGATTATTATGCGACTGACTAACCTTCTCATCAATGAGCATTATTAGATAATATTCATACTGCATACTATTGTAGCGTGTAGTGTACTAACATTCTACTCTCTTCTCTTGTTTTTCATACAAGTAAGCATGAGAATAATAAAATTGTTTAGACAGGTATATAAGGATACATAGTAAGTAACCTATTGGCTAGCGATATGACTCTACCGTGTAATAGGCACTATACTACGAGTAATCGTTACTATCCTACAGTATATAATCAGGCTACTGTACTTACGCTGAAACCCACCTAGACCGACTTAATAATACGAATACTTTCATAGAGTATTTTATTTTCTGGTAATTACATAGGACTTTGAGTTATTTATGTCCCTCACATCAATTGAAGATATGTGAGATTGATGAACTGCGCATGATCTCATTAGGTTTGACGATGCTAAATAAGTTCCCTGAGGCAATCCTAGTCACTATCAGATTCACCTAATAGGATCAAGGCTAGCTACGAACGCTATTGATTTTTTTGTAGGTGCCGACATGAAAGTATTAGTGAAATAATATAATACATATCTACGATTATATTATAGATATATAGTACGTACATTTCACCAAAACATTATTCTTCATTATTAGCAAGAAAGATTATTTTGATTATCAAAACACACACTAGATATCATGAAAATAGGCTAATACTTGCGTCTATTGATAAACCCAAAAGATACTATAAAAGGTCATATAACAATATATATATATATATATAAAATAAAATTAAACCTACTACATCTTACTTACTTTTTATGATTGATACACTATACAATTTCTCCTAAAATTTGGCAGTTTGCGTAAGAAGGTGACAAACACAACTCAAGGAAGTATTGTAAATTTTAAGAAGAGATTATGAGTGAATATATTGTTTGCAAATAAGAATGCATTAATTCCAGGTATCTAGAATGAACATTTCAGAAATTTTCAGCATGAGCGCAATTTAAAAACCCTCTACACAAAATCTTTGATTTTTATATAGTTTATTAACAAATAAAACTCAAAATGATAAATTTTGAGTTGCGTCATGCTTCTTGTGTATTGGACATTTCTTTTGTGTGAAGAGCTTAATTTATAATTTGCCATATGCACTATATCACCATATATATAATACATTATATATTATATATATATATATATATATTAGTAATATTAAGTATATATATTAATATTATTATATATTATAATATATATATAATATAATAATATATTATAGTAATATTAATATATTAATATATTAATTAATTAGGTGTATTATAGCATATTAGGTACAAATTATTAATGACTCTTTATCACCATATAATCGGTACTCATTCACACCATTAACACACTTACACAATAATATTTTATTTATACCAATTATGATATTATATATTATAATACATAATCCATATATACCTTATATATATATATTAATATTATATAGTATAATATATGATATATTAATATATTATAATATATATATATATACTATATATAATATATATTATATATATATATATATATAATATATATATATATATATATATATATATATCATATATATAATGATAAGTATAATATATATAATCATATATGTATATATATAGTATATATATCTATATTATTATATATATATATATATATATTATATATATATATATATATAATATATTAATATATTATATATATATATATATTATATATATATATATAATTATATATATAGTATATATATATTATTATATAATATTATATAATATATATATATATATATACCGTATATATGATATTATATATAATATATATATATATTATATATATAAATATATATTATATATATATATATATATAACTATAATATTATATTATAGATAGTAAGATATATATATATATACCTAAATTTTATATAATATATAGTATATATATATAATATATTATATATAATATATACTATATATAGTATATATATGTAATATATATATAGTATATATATCTATACGTAGTCTTATATATATATATATATATATATATATATGGGCCCACTGGTCGGGAAAAACATTAAATAGTACTTTCCCCCGAAGTTTGATGTGGTAAAATAAATAAAAATAACATAATAAATAAATAAAATAAATATATATATAGCGCTATAGCTGCTATGTATACTATATGCTATATAGTCATTATTGTAGCGCTACTATATAGTTAAATATATATATAGTTTATAACTAATAGTGTATATATATACTTATCACCTATCTATCGTACGTAATACTTACTATCAATATGATCACGTGTAATTTGGTTTATCTATTACTACTTGTATACGTATATATTTATTATAGCTATGTAATAATATCTATCAGGTATCATAATCTATAGGTGAACCGTCTATATATGTTATTTTCGTAATATTTACTTACGTATTATCTATTACGTTAGTACAGTTATACTCCTATCATGCTAATCATACACTCCCCAAACTATCAACATCCCATCATGCATAAGCGCTAGGCAGCTGATACTAACATGCATGCGAAACCAAAATAATTAATACGGCAGTATGTTAGTGTAAGTCGAAAGGAAAAAAAAAAAACACAATCCTCTCATACTTGAGTGCAAGCCCTTCACAGCCAAAATTCCCACCCTAGGGGCTTCACAACAACCTGATGGATCCCACTGTGGTATTCTCGCAACATAGGGTCAGCACCTGGGCCTGTCCCACAGCGGCATACCCCCCTCACAAACTACCCCCATTCCTCTATGATGCATCATTCTAAACGCTTGAACCTATATCAAATTCCTTTCCTTTCAGGACACTCCTTTAACTGGACTCAATGCCACTTTATGTTAAGTCTCCAACGTTCGATCCCAAACGCATTAACCTCTTATACACTTCACGTTAACCAAAAAACCATCATCCATACATTCTATAAGACCAAACCACCTTAATCTCATTGATTCTCTCATTCACGCCTTCTCACACCACACAAACTCTGTAATAGCGGTTTTCAATTACTTCATTTTTAACGAATTCTTCTCACACCTAACAGAGCCCTAAGATTATCCACATGTAAACAGACCACACCCTAGATCTAAACCTTTTATTCCAAACCATAGTTTCACTGCCATACATTAACAGGTAACAACATAACCTCATGCAAGAACCCTAGTGGACTCCAGACTTAGTCCATTCACCAAAAATTAATTGCTCATCACCTTCTCACTTACAGTTCCCACTACACTCTACAATCTCATCATAAATTCCCTTTCATCCAAACATTAGCCGAAATTATT
The DNA here is from genome assembly GCA_015478945.1 of Trachelipus rathkii. Lineage (NCBI taxonomy): Eukaryota > Metazoa > Arthropoda > Malacostraca > Isopoda > Trachelipodidae > Trachelipus > Trachelipus rathkii. The sequence continues at coordinate 12,030 of JABUQX010036014.1, read as the reverse complement.
TAAACTTGGCATACATTTTTCCAACTGCCTCACTTAATCCAACATGATCACACTACATACTCTGCCACCCACCACATCACCTTACTCTTCATTTTACTTCAAACTCTCCTTTCGTACACACCCTGCCCAACCCCCTCTACAATGTTCTCAAAATTCTTTCAGATTTTCTAGAATTTTAATTATTATAAGGTAACATATTGCAGGCACCCTCAACTCTCTTCCATTACTCCATTAGTCTAACACCCTCCCCTTTCCACCCTTATCTTTAATTCTTTCTCACCCCATCCATATACAAATTAAATAGCCATGGAGACATAATATATCCCTACAATAACAATAATAACAACAAAAACAACAACACTATCAATTATATTAGTAATATATATATATATATATATATATATATATATATATATAGATCTATACTATACATATTATTATTATAGTATATATATTATATATATATATATATATATATATAATATATATATATATATATATATATATATATATAATAGTATCTATATATATATATTATATATATTATATATATATAGTATATTATATATATAGATATATATAATATATATATAATATACTATATATAATATATATATATTACTCGTCAAAAATAACGCACCACTAGGGGGTAAATATCACTCGCAGAAACAGGAAGGCCCCTAACCCCCATGAAACCCCTCACACCAACACAGACGAACAGCATTCAGTGTGAATACTATGGAAGCCACCCAGCAGAGAAGATCGCTGCAGTATTGGCGGCCGTCACAGCGATAAATTTAGGAAAACAACATAAACCACTTAACTAGACCTGGACGATCGGGGTAGCGTTATGTTGGTGGTATAATCAACGAGCAGGGGATCATTCACGTACCGAAGCGACTCCGACTAAACATGGAGAGGATATTGCGTCAATGTCAAAGAGATCAGTTGCGTTGCAGATAATAACACTCACGCCGAAGGAACGGTACCGCGGCCACTTGCGCGACGTTCGGATGGTGCTGGGCGCACACCACGATCTGCACCGGGGGGTTGGGGTTCCCCCCAAAAAAACCCGGGGTTTTTTTTAAACCATAAAAAGGGGGGAAAAACCCTGACCACTATGATCGCCGGAAAGGACAAGGTAGGCCCAGGTCCACGACACCCGTGGAAGACCGATTTATACGTCTGCGTTCATTACGAGAGTGCCACACAATGGCACAACATCTGCAGATACAGCTAGCGGAAGGTACATGCACCAGGGCAAGTCATAATACAGTGTGTCAATGTCTTGTGAAACATAATTACCACCCCCGGCGGCCTGCCACAGGTCCACCGCACACCACGGCACATCATAGGGTGCGACTGACATTTGCCGGAGAACACATTCATTGGACGGTCGACGATTGAGTAAAGGTGCTCTTTACTGACGATTCGAGAGTATCTCTGTTCTCCTTGGACAGGCGTGCTAGAGTAAGTATACCGACGACCAACGGAGAGGATCGCGCAATGTAATGTGCTGCAGGTGCCGCTGTTTGGAGGTGGGTCGGTTATGGTCTGGAGCGGGATCTCTCTATCGGGGCCTACGGACTTGTACATCTTCGATGGAGGCACTGTTATAGCCGTAAGGAATATTACAGATATCCTGCAGCCATATGTCGTGCCATATCTTCCCTACATCGATGATTCTTTCATCACAAAGCATGACAAGGCTAGACCAGACAAGGCCAAATGTGAGAACGACTACCTTAGAACGGTTCAAATTACGGAGTAGGAGTGGAAAGCATATAGTCCGGACCTCAAATCAATCGAATATTTGAGGGATATCCTAAAACGTCGGATCCGATAGCTGCAACCCCCTCCACGGATATTCCCGGACCTGCAACAGGTACTGCTCGACGTATGGGATCATATCCATGTCCAGGAAATTCGCCCACTCATCGAAACAATGCCAGGACGATGTCAGGCAGTCATCCGTGCCAGATGGTATCATAAACGGTATTGAGACAGACCCAACAACCCCCACGGCCGTCGCCTTACGTACCAACATTGTGTTTGCCGCGCCGAACCTCCGAACCCTACTGCGAGACCATTTGATTATCTGGGGAGGAATCCACCATGTTATTGTCATTGGCCAATAAAGTTGTCTTCGCGTCTTCAACCTTTTCTACCCTCCTTCGCCATGCACCCTCTGGTGGTGCCTTAATTTTGACGAGTAGTATATGAATATTTATATATTATTATCTATTAAATGATTATATATGTATATATATATATTATATATTTATATAGTATATTATATTATAATATATATATAATATATAATATTTATATAATATATAATAATATATATATATAGTATATATATTAATTATTATATATATAGTATATATCATTATATATATTATTAGTATTATATTATATATATAGATATATATATATATTATATTAGTATGATCCTATATATATATATATATATACTATTATATATAATTATATATATATAATATATATATATATTATAGTATATATATATATATATATACTAGTATATATATATATAATATTATATTATATATATATATATTTATATAGTATATATATATATATAATATATATATATATTAATATATACTATATATATATATAATATATATATTATATATACATATATATATATATAGTATATATATATAATATTAATATATATATATATATATATATATATATATATATATAATGAATATATATATCTATATATATATATTATATAGTAATATACTATATATATATATAATATATTAAGTGATATATAATATATATATATATATATATATATTATATATATATATATTATATATATATATATATAATAATATAGTATATATATAGTATATTATATATATATATATTATATATATTATAGTATATATATAATTTATTATATATATATGATAGTATATTATAATAATTATAGAATATATATATCTATATATTTCACCCATGACCACCCTCATCAAAGTGTCAACACCTCACAAATATGAGAATATCCTTAGGGTCTGTAATTCCCAGGCTTGTTCTGGGATATGTATAGCAAGCAGTTAAGAAGAAATATACAACAGTTTCCAGGGCACTAGAGTGCACTTTGTGCGGATATTGATGGTAGTTGGTTGATGTTGAATCCTATTTGAAGCGTTCATTGGTGGTGGCTTCCACCTCAACTTTTTGCTAAGATAAAACTGGATGTTATTAGGAGGGGAGTTTAAATCTCTGCATGCATTTTCTTGGGTGGTGCATCATTTAGCTATATTATTTGGTTGTTTATTTTATTTCTTAAATTATTGCTCTGTTAGCGTGTGATTCCCGCAAATTGGCGGGTCTTATTGTGAAGTTGACAGTTAGTGGATATTACTCTTAGGATTTATGTTTGTATAATATGCGCTTGAGAAAGATGGAGGTTATTTTAGTCTGTGATTTAGTGAGGTTAAGATCAAGCTGTAAGTATGACAGATATTGCAGTGTTGTCGTATTTTAGCGTTAAAATTGGCGTGCCTATCATTTTAGATGTTGTCATGCAGGGTAGTATCTTTGTTCTGATTCATGTTGACTCGGTGTTGTGTATTGTACATCCTGATTATAATTTTGAGTGCATTGTTTTAAGTTTGAGTTTCTCGATGTTTTCCTTGTGTCTAATAACGGCATTTGAACTTATATGGTTGCTGAAGCATATGTCAAGTATGGGTGGCAATGAATTGTTGTATATGCGTGAATGGATAATCTGTTTGTTATTTTTGACCGTCCAGGCTAGTCCCAACTTCCATGCCGTTCTTAGGATGTTTAAATTTCCTGTTGCCTTGATGCGTTATGTTTTTCTATTGTGTTTTTAGAAACTTCAGTGGTGGTTCCTGTGGTACTTCTTAGAATTTGGGATATTTTTGGTTTAGGATAGTAGCGATGTTATTTAGGGAAATTTGGGGTCGGCAGTACCGAGTTGCACGGTCCTTATTTTTGATTAGTGTAATGAGGAATTGTTTGTAATGCTAAAAGCCATTCTATTTGTGCGTTAGCCAAATCTGTATTTGGCTTATGTATGTTGGGTTAGAAGTGACTGCTGTGTTTGAGTTTGGTTGTTGTAGCGTATGAAACTCATATGCATAGATTGTCATGCATGTTGTGCGTCTGTTTGTGCGTTTGTACGAATCATGCTGGCCAAATAGGTTTAAGCATCTAGCGGCCGTTAGTAGGAATGCTCCTTGCGTGGTACACTGTTTTATGGTTTACTGTGTATTGATGTGGATTTCTTATTGTTTAATCGGTATGAGCCGTTTTTATTCAATAGAAGTTGAAATACCCATTTCTTTACGCCTATGGATGATGCACTGCTGGGACTGTGCTCGGAAGATGGCCTTTTCTTTCTCCGTGTTCTATGGGTCTGAATTGGACCGTCGTCGCACCCCTCGAAGAGTCAAGCTGTATTTATAATGTGTTCTGGTCGCCTCGGAGCTCTGAGACTTTAACTGGTTGTTACTATTAATTGGCTGGCTATACATGTTTTAAGAGAGCCTGTCTGTAGTTGAATGTTGCTGCTCGGAGCCATACTGGAACCTTTTGACTTGGTATGTGTGGTTTTATTGTTATTTCTGTATGGTTCGCCATATTAAGAAAGGCGATAAGTAGTAGAAATTTGGCAATGGAAGAGGGGTTTGAGGGGTCTTTTCCTTGTTTTAACTTTGGGACGATATGATAATTGCCTCCTTTTGAGGAATGGGAATGTGATTAAATTGATCGGAACTGCTGCTTTGTCATATGTGTGCTGGATCTGCTGCTAGTGAGGTATTTTCATAAGTGTTTAATGTGACTGTACTTGAAGGTGTTTATCTGGGCGGCTTTGCTGTCTGTGAGTCTTTTGGGTCTGTTATGATGTTTTAACATTGTTTGGTGTTATTTCATTTGTTTGAGTTGTGGCTTGCTTTTTTTTCTTAAGTTGAATTTGATTTATTTTCCTATTTTGTGGAGTAGTGGGTTTATGACTTTATTTTTTGATGAATTGTGTTGCGAGCTGCGGTTGTTGTGTATTGTTTTCTTAGTGTTAAAATTAAATAAGTTTTTAGCTGTGGGATTGAGTGTTGGAAAACTAAATTTTATGGGAAATCGCGGTTGTTTTTTTTGCTTGTTTAATTTTTTTTTATGTCCACATTATATTGTTTTGTGTTTTAGGGTGTTTTGTCATATGGGTTGAAATTATTTTGAAGTAGGCGTCTTTGCATTAGGTTTGTTAATTTTTGTATTAAATTATTGATTTGTATTTTAATTTGTACTGTGTCTTTGCCTAGTGCGGCATTTTCTGCCAGTACAGGTTTCTGTATGTTTAATGGAAGTTTGAAGGATTTTTCGATGATGTATCCCCAAGGTTTATATTTCAGGTTTGCGTGCTTTTTGAATTATTAAAGTTGAAGTTTCTGGTATGGATGTGTTTAGTAAAGTTTACGGCATTACTCTTCTTACTGATCAATCCATTTTCTTTCCTTGGTGCCCAGCTGGCTTAGATTGACAACAGTACTCATCTGCTATGCACCCACTTAAACCAATCAAACTATTATATTATCCATCCTTTCCATTTGACCAAATCACCTTAACTCCACTCTCAATTTTTATTTTTTTTCCCTTTTCATCACACCTTCGTCATACCAAAACAAGCCTTCCTACACATTAATGTACGCATCTTTATCAATTTTCTCCACACTTACACCTCTGAGGATATCTATCTGGGCAGACAATACCTCTACGATATATACTCTTATTCCACCCACCATACTCATTCACTACAATATATTATCCCAGTTAACAACATACCCCTCATTACAAAGCAAAAGCACACTCCAGATTTAATCCCCTTGAATTCACCCACATGATTTACTTGGCTCCAAGCTATCGTTCCAAGCCACTCCCTAACTTTGTTACGTTACCACTAAGTCTTCAGTCGTTTATTTTCATCCAACATATAAACCTATCAGCCTAAAAACTCAGATACTTGTTCCAATTGCGGAATCACTAAAAAATTCTTACACTTCTGACTATCCTCACCTACCGGATGGATTACCGTTACTTTTATCAAACATTTACTTGTTTAAACCCTTCCTTTTTTTTCATACCAAACTAAACCTCTCTATCAGCTTCTTATTTACTTTTAGAGTGACCACACAAAAACCAAAATCATTTTTATAATAAGCTTACATTAAGCAGGTATCCCCCCATCCTCTACCATTTCATGCTTCTAACATGCCTCTCATTTCCATTCGTATCGTACGCCCCCTCAGGTCGCGATATGACTAAATCTTATAATAGCCATTTATGCCAGAAACTACACAGCCTCCTCACTGTCTCAACCTCCCACTGACTTATACAGAACACTAACTCTTCACTCCACTTTATTCTTACACACTCTTAAACTGTTAACAATCATTACTTTAATTCCACAACAGCCTACAAAAAACACCATATATCGTTAATACCGTCACAGAGCTTCCTTATTGATTCTGTCATATGCTTGTTGCAAACCATAAAACCTAAAATCAATTTCCTTCTTCTTCTCTCTCTCATTTGCGTTCAAAACTGTGAATATTGTGTAATCTACTCATCTTCACCAACAAGCTCCCAATCGCATCTTTGTGTTCTTCCACATAACATATCTCCCGAGACGTACGGTCACATGGCGATACGCCACAGGTTTCAATCAAAACTATCCAAGCATTAATCTTTCCTTACCACGCTCAAAAAAACCTTAATCTCCTGTATTTCCTGCAATTCCAGTTTACCTCCCTTATCTTATATAGCAAGTCGTGGCACGTTTACTATTACTGCTCTACCCAGCTCTTCCAGTACTCCAACCTCAATAACGGCATTGACATAAACAATACCAATATCCATCAATCACAATTCAACCTCCATTCTGATCATTTCACAGCAATTTCGTCAATTACCAGCTGACTTTACATCATCAACCTTTACTTTACTAATTTCCTCATCCCAAAAAACTTACTTCTTCTTGTACTGTCAAACCAACACATATTTACAATCAGTTCTATATATTACTTATACTTTCTTCTTAAAATTTTTCTAATATGATACTAATTTTTTTTCTCAAAATTTGAAGTATTAGATGCACTTCTCTATTAAGTGTAGGCCAAATTAAAAAAAAAAAAAAAACAGCCCCAACCTATTCAATGGTTTCGCTATTAAAGAATCAATCCATCGTCTTCATAAAGAATACACTGATAAAAGTTAACTAAAATTTCTTCAAAATACATATAAGTTTATAATTTTAAAAAATCAGAGCTATGATGATGATAAAGTAAGTGTTTATCTCTTGAAATGAAATGACTGTTGCAAAAAAAAAAATTTAAACTAGATAAAATGAGACAAGTGAAAGGAATTATTAACTTCTTTAGAAAAGCTCTTTCATTTTAAAAGAATATTAAAATTTCTGAAAACTAGTTACGTATAGCTTATCAAAAAAAACTGAAAAAGTTAATGGGGAAATATCATTTCCAATTTTGCATTCCTTAAACACGTTACTAACTATATAAGGATGACTAGTTTCTTTATTTATTTACGTGTTTTCAATAATGTATAAACAGGATACAGACAAACTTAATGTGTTGTGAGCAAAATAATTTGAATTCCTACAAAAGTTCATCAATTACTATAAAAAAAATTTGTCCGCGGCTTACTATTGACAGAAGCAGCTACGTTCGTTTGGAATGAAGAAATTGTGCTTCACAATTTAGTCAGTATTTTATCGCATATTTTTAATATAGATGAGATTAAATTTACTATATTTAGGTTTATCATTTTCGTATTAGACTTTTTGCATAAACTTTTTTGACCGACTGTAAATTTCTATTCCTACAGCTAATCCGGGCAATATTAGAAAGAGATTCAGACTTCAGCCCCAGCTATAGCGGATTTGGAGATTGTTTGATGTGCATAAAGCCATTCAATGTGAGAATCAGCAGATAAGAAGTATGCGGCCTCATGAAGTTTGAAATGGTGGTTTTAAAAACTCAAAAAATAAAGAAATTGAAGACCAAATGTACCTATGTTTTTTACTTTTGCGTAAAGCTAAATCTATAGCGGTTTTCCTTGAAATGCCCGAAGAACAAAAGAGTTCTATAGGAGATTAAAAAATAAATTTGAAGAAAGCGTCTTTTGGAGAGCCGATGATCCCTTTGTGGCCTTCAGGAAACTCTGTGAGAAGACAGTGGAAAGGAGCAACTAAAAGATGTTATGCCTGCACTGATTTTGATGGAGATTGCACAAGAAGCGACTTCGGGCCTTCTAACCTGGGAGAAGGTAATTAAAAGAGAGCTATAGAAATGGAATGGTATTTGCCTGCGAAAGTTATCAAGGCCAAATCAGGGGAATGGTCAACGTGGGAAGTTGTAACATAGAAGAAATCCTGTGAAGGGTGAGAGCCATCGGTAACGTCAATGAGTCGCCCGCGTCAAATATCGCGCTTGCTGCCTTGCCGCGAAGATACTAGATGGAATGAAGCGTTTGAAAACAATCACAGAGAAGAGTCAGTGCGCAGGTGGGTTATCGGATGTGGATGGACACTCAGAGAATATTGCCTTGCATTTGAATGCGAAAAGAAGGCGTTGAAAGTGGCGTGCGAAATACAACAGCTGTCTATCGAAATTAGCATTGAATAGAAAAAATTCTTGGCCCGAGGTTGCTAGTGATGAAAAATATTATGTCAGGAGTAAACATATTAGGGGATTAGATGTAATTTTAGAATTCGGGGGAGTTTTCATTGACAAGGAGGGAGCTCATTTTGGAAGTTCAGAGGGAGAAAATAAAAGTGTTGCTTAGTTAAGCCCCAAGCAGAACGCGCTGAGAATTTGCAGGTTAGACGATTGCGCATTTACTCAGCGAGATGTTTAACGCACGCAAAGTTTGCCGACGGGTTAAAATGCGCAAATGGAAAGGAGACGGATGCCGCGAGCTGCTTACAGAATTAGGTGCGCGAGTTCCTACGATAAAGTCTATGAAGCCCTAGAAAACAGCCTAGAATTCAAATTTCATGACGGAGATGAAAAATGGATGAGAAGCGAATTCTCTGGGTTTATATGCCCAGGGAAGGGAGAGGGAGAGAGGGTCGTGGATTTCCTTTAGATGGCCGCGTTTGTGCAGCGAAATAAGGTCAATGTAGTACTGCGTAGTGCCGATTTCAAAGAATTAAATAAATTTGTTAATGGGCTAACGCTTCCGTTCCGTAGCTTTAATTTGTGAGAATGTATTAGGAATTGGGAGAAGAGTTAGAGATTAAATGAAAAAAATTCCTTGATCTAAAGTCCACTTATCTTCAATTAGAATCGGATATAGAAGCTTGTGCGCAAACACTCAATTAGTTAGAATGAATAAGGCGAAAAGTATTCTTGTCTAAAAACAAGCCGTTTTAGTTTTGGTCGTTGCCAGCTGCCCGCCCGAGAATAATGACGAAAAATTTTGATGAATAGTTTCAAGAGAACTTGACGAGGTGAAATTGAAAAGGCGGCGAATTCACTATACTTCAGAGGCTTGATATTTTGGACTGGATTGTAGGAAAAATATCTGTCTGAGGACGGCTGAGGAAGAACCATACTATTGAATTCGGCGCTCGTCACGAAGGATCCAGAAAATGCAGTTGGAGGAAAGGTGTTAGGGACTTAAGATTGCAAGAAATGCCGAAGGATTGATCAGGTTTTCGAGAGGGATACGATCCCGATCATTGAGGAGGAGGAGATATCAAGAAAAGAATTATTTTTCGATTTTTGGGCATTATCCGGTGGAGGGATGATTAAGGGTTGGTGTCTGAGCTATATTAAGAGAATTGCTGAACGGAAGCCAGCGCTGGAATGAGGACATTGCCCCGAACAAGCACCTGTAAGCCGAAGATTACTTTGTAGAAGTCTTGGGAAGCCCCCTGTAAGAATAAGCATGGCTTCAGGTAGCCGGTTGCAGGTTGTTTGTTTGATGAAAAGGGCTGGTAGAAGCCCACGCGTTGATACAGGGTGCGATGCAAGCAGCATTGCTTATATGAGTTGGCGTTGCGGAGAAGGAGGAGCATGATTGCCCTTAGAAGACTCAAGTTGGTTGAGGAAAAAGACGGATTGCGGTCACATAAACGTAGCAGAATTAGAAGCCGTTGTGAAAGGACTAAATCTTTCTTTGAAGTGGGGATTAAAGAGAATAACAATAATGTGTGATTCAAAGATGGTTGTCAGCTGGGTGGACATTGTGATTCATTCAAGATATGGAGTAAAAGCAAAAGGGACTGCGGAGATGGTGATGAAAAGACGTCTGAAAGATAATGTTAGTACCTTCGGAAGAAAACAAGGCTAACAAGTTAACAAAAATATTCGGAAAATGGCAAAGTGGAATGAGAAAATGCGAAGAAGAGGTTTGTGGAATGTGAAGAAAATGTCGGCGATGCGATCTGATGAGGTTGCCATGACCAAAGAACCATTGTGGCCGTAGACAAAACTAGATATGCCCGTCAGAAAGCTTGCCATTCGAGCGGAGCTGGAGATATGAATTGGTGAGAAGAGAGGATGGCTGGTGGTGGGGGCGCGGCGCTTGCGCGGGGGCGCGCGCCGTCAGTGCCCTGCGAATGTGTAAAAAGTTTGTGTAAAGTGTCAGTCGATAGATCCAAATCAGGAAGATGTTCGGGCGCGAGAGCTTTCTGTTGATCCAAACTTGGAAAAGGTTGCAGGCTGACTGACCCACTTTGGAATCGGAAAACCAAGTACACTCTTGTCTGTTGTTAACTGTGGTCCAAGGTTAGATTTGAAACATGGAAGTTTCTAAATAGCGAGGGAGGGAAAGAGATTTCGAGGAATTTAGAGGAGGTGTTTCTAGAACATGGTTTGCCTGAAGAATTGTTAGTTGATAATGCGGCTTGTTTCAGGTCGTTGGACGTGAGCGAAATGTGTGAAAAATGAGGAGTGAGGTTAAATTTCAGAGCGGCTTTTAGAGGGAATTGTAATGGAATTGTTGAGAGAAACCATAGGACTGTGAAAAAATAGCGGCGAGATCAGGAATTTGTATTAGGGAAAGTGTGTTTTGGTACAATTTTATGCCAAGGGAGGGGGTGAAGGAAGAATCCTGCCATTGGAGAGTTAAATATAAATACAAATGGAGGCATCCTGAAGAGATCTGCGGTCAGCCGGAAGTTTCGGTAGAAGAAGAGTTTAACGGTGGCATTGGAGATGTGGTCTGGGTGAAATCAAAGGGAGCGAAGTGTACGACAAAGTGAGGAACAGGAAAAATCACTGGAGTTTTGTCGGATCGTAAATTTGAGGTCGACGGTATAGCAAGACATATTTTGGATTTAAGAAGAATAAATGTTTCATCGATCAAGTTTTTCTTGTTTTGATCGATCAAGGGGGCATGTGGTACTATTGACATAAGCAGTACGTTTGGAATGAAGAAATTGTGCTCCACATTTAGTCAGTATTTTTAATCGCCATTGTAAGATAGATGCATACTATGGAGCACCTTCTAAAAATCTTATCAAATAATATGGTGTGATCTGAGTGGAATCGCTATCTGTTTGATAGAACCGATGGTTGATTTTGATTTTTGTGATAACACTGTGCTTGACCATAGCGAGTCGAATTGATCACTATATCTTTCGTATTAATCTCGACTCTCAGATAGAAGTATAATCTAGACACTTCCATACACGAGACATTGATATCTGACCGTAGAAAGATCTGTTACATTTGACGTTACAGAAAATATGAGCGGATACCCGTACAGATGTATTACGTGTTCATGAAGATTGCATTCCTAAGATATTATGTAGTTTATGCATTCCTTCTAATTAGCATCATGTTATTCCCAATAATAAAGTTGGAAATGGTGGTTACAATTCAGTTTGAATATTCCAATGTTCTATTTATTTACTAAAGAAATAAATAAAAAAAATTCTCCACAAAGAGTAAACAAAAATGAGTTTGTCTTACCTGAAGGATCTCTCTCATGGGGGGT
>JABUQX010036013.1:45000-46011 GCA_015478945.1 Trachelipus rathkii | reverse complement strand
CTCTCGTCTCTCGTCTCTCTTCTCTCGTCTCTCTTTTCTCTTTTCTCGTTTCTCGTCTCTCTTTTCTCGTCTCTCTTTTCTCTTTTCTCGTCTCTCTTTTCTCTTTTCTCGTCTCTCTTTTCTCTTTTCTCGTCTCTCTTCTCTCGTCTCTCGTCTCTCGTCTCTCGTCTCTCGTCTCTCGTCTCTCGTCTCTCGTCTCTCGTCTCTCGTCTCTCGTCTCTCGTCTCTCTTCTCTCTTCTCTCGTCTCTCGTCTCTCGTCTCTCGTCTCTCGTCTCTCGTCTCTCGTCTCTCGTCTCTCGTCTCTCGTCTCTCGTCTCTCTTTCTCTCTCTCTCTACTCTTCTGTCTCTCTCTCTCTTTTCTCTCTCTCATCTCTCCCACACGGACACTGTTGCTTCTGAACCATCCAGTCGTGATCCTATCATTCCACTGGAGGTTAAGTTATGTGCCACATGCCTTTCTGCACACTCTCATTCATTTCTCTATTATAACTCATCTACCCTCAACTTAACCGCTATGCTCTAATCTCACATTTACTTCACTTTTTATGTAAATTACTCACGACCACAAACTACCTTATATATCTACATTTTCCCAACTGCCTTTGATTTGCACACTTCAACGCAAGTTATAATCGAGATATCGCCTTTAAAATGGCTCCGACTGAAAAACTTCCCTCACCTGTGAATTTGGTAAGATCCAAGTCGGTGAACACCAAAGAGACCATTATGAAGTATATATATATATATAAATATTATATAACATATATATATATATATATATCATAGTATATATATATATATAATACTATATATATAGTATATATATATATATATATATATATATATATATATAAGTCTTCAAACTTTTGGAAAACATCGAAAAACATCGAAAAAAAAATCTCTTCCACTTGACTTTCCAAAAGAACAAAAAAAAACTTTCTTTTAAAGAAACTCCTTGAAATGAAAGTTTTTCTTTACTTTCGGTCATAAATATCTACTTTTAAGTTAAT
>JABUQX010036013.1:22500-40000 GCA_015478945.1 Trachelipus rathkii | reverse complement strand
TATTATTCCTGTCTGATATCTCGCTTGTCAATCTCATGCTTGTTTAATTTTTTGTTTATTTCTGTGAAAAGTCCTTTCCATCTTTTAGCTCTTAGTCTAAATCTTCTATTAGTAAGTTTCTCTTCAAGCTTGTCTGTATTATTCTCCGTTTTGTTAGTTATTTGTAGCTGTTAATCTATCCTTCTTGTTTAATTCTATGGTACTCAGTATAGCCAATCTATCTGCTTTTGGTAATCGTCCGTTTGTTAGTCATCCATCAATTTGTTACTTACGTTCTAATCTATGGCATCTATCTTTCTGTCATTTACTCTTGCCTTCTGTAAGTCAACATCTTTCTGTTCTCTTTCCATTTTATTAGTCCCCTCTCTATCCATTTAGCTATCTCCTTTTTGGGATTAAATATTTTGCAAATCTGATTGATTAGGAAATTAAAAGTCCAAAAATCTCATCTGGAATCTTTTAACTAAAAGTAATTTCAAAACTCATTTGTCATCAAAACCTCATTTTGGGTTAAAAGCACTTGAATGTAATAATTGTACTCGATCATGTAGAAATTTGGTGTGTCATTGTCTGTGTGCCTTTGTTGTGTGTGTGTGTGTGGTGTGTGTGTGTGTGTGTGTGTGCTGTGTGTCTGTGGTGTGTACACTGTATATGTATGCAGTGAAAAGATGTAGAGTTTCGTTATGTGTAAATGAATATATTCTTGGTGATAATAACAATTATTAAATTCTTATTATTAATTATTAGATTATTATTATTATTATTATTATTATTATTATTATTATTATTATTATTATTATTATTATTATTATTATTATTATTATTATTATTATTATTATTATTATTTATTATTCATTATTATTATTATTAAACTTTTTAGTTATTATTCTAGTTATTATTATTATTATATTATATTATTATTTATTATTATTATTTTTTTATTTTATTATCTATTATTATTATTATATGATTATTATTATTATTAATTATTATTATCATTATTCATACTATTTGTATTATCATTAGGATTATTATTTTTTATATTATTATATATTGATTATTATTTATTATTATTATTTATTATTATTATTATTATTCATTATTATCATTATTACTATTTGTATTATTATTATTCATTATTGATTATTATTATTATTATTATTATTTTATTATTATTATTGTTATTATTATTATTATATTGTTATTCATTATTATTATTATTATTATATTATTATTATATATTATTATTATTATTATTATTATTATTATTATTATTATTATTATTATTATTATTTATTATATATATTATTATTATTATTATCTGTATTATATTATTATTATTATATTATTATTATTTTATTATTATTATTTATTATTAATTATTATATTATTATTATTATATTATTATTATTATATTAGTATTATATATTTATTATTATTATTATTTTATGATTATTATTATTCATTCATTATTATTATTATATTATTATTATTATTATTGAATATTATTATTTTATATTATTATTTTATGATTATTATTTTATTATTTTATATTATTATTAATATTATTTTATTTATTATTATTGATTATTATTATTATTATTATTATTTTATTATTCATTATTATTATTATTATTATATTCATAATATATTATTATTATTATTATTATGATTATTATATTGATTATTTATTTATTATTTCTCTTTACTTTTTCACATTGGTTTATGAAATATTTTTATTAACATAATTGTTGAGGATTATTGTATTTTTTTTTGCGGAACTATTTAAGTATTAAAATTAAAATTGGTAGTGAGTGATTTACATTTAAGCTAAATCCCTAACCGAACTCACTAAATTTAATTTAATTATACTTTCTAATGTATTATTTTTAGGCTCAAGGACACAACAACTTGTGTTGCATTTAGTAAGCACCAATTCAGAAATGTGTATACCATTAAGTAATCATTATACCAAAAACCTTGATAAGCCTGAATATTCTTAAGAATTTGAAACTTTATAATGTGAAATTTATTTTGCCTCAACATAGCTTTTGATTGGAATTGAAATATTATTATTGAGTACTTAATGATGCGGTAAGTTCAGTATTATTATTTATTATTTATTATTATTATTATTATTATAACAAGTATTCTGCTTTCTATTTACCCCTCTTTTTTGTATATACCGGTATATTTCCCAGGAATTTATTATTATGTTTTTATTATATTTATTATATTATTATTATTATTATTATTATTATTATTAAGTATTATTATTATTATTATTATTATTATTATTATTATTATTAGTATTATTATATGCTATTATATAATTTTGAAATTATAAGTAATTCCAAGTAGCTATATAGATTAGGCCTATAGCTATAGTTATATTATTATTATTATTATTATTATGTATTATTATTATTATTATTATTATTATTATTATATTATTATTATTATTATTATCTATTATTATTATTATTAATTTTATTAATAGCATTTTTTATCACTTACTATTTTTTTTCCCCATATGTTTAGGAATTAAAATCAAACATAATTGCTAAATAACATATTATATATGTATATTATATATATATATATAGATATATATATAGTATATAATATATAATATATTATATATATATTATATAAATATATAGTATATATATATATATATATTATATATTATATATATATATATATATATATATAATTTATATATAATATATATATTATACTATGTAATATATATATATAGTATATATATATATATATATATATATATTATATATATATATATATATATATATAATATTAATATAGGCCTATATATTATCATTATATATATATATATATATATATATATATTATATATTATATATATATATATAATATATATATATATTATATAGTATATATATATATATATAGTATATATATATATATATATATATATATATATATATATTAATATATATATATGTATAGTATAATATAATATATAATATAATATATATAAATATATTATATATATATATAAATATATAATATAATATAAGTATTATATATATATATATATATCATAATATATATATATATATTAGTTAGAATATATATATATTGTAGGGTGATTGGTTAAAAGATCATAAAATTTTTTGTCATTAAACTTACTCTTCGGAACTGTTGAACAACAAATCCTTGGGCCGGCCCCCGTGACAATCCATCATCAAACACATTTATACTTCTGTTCAAACCATATTCGTACAGTATTCAGGCCTCCTGTTAAGTGAGCTACGGCCCCTGTGCAATATTGCAATGCAACTCAATACTTACAACTCACCAACTTATCCTTTTAGAGACCCTTCAAGTGGGAACAATACGGTCTGACCGGATTCTTGTCTTATGTGAAACAGTTCAGTCAATACTTTTTTACAGCAATTGAATCCGTTTTGTGGATAAATCTTACAATCACAAAAAATCCACTCTTCAAAACTTACAGCATAGAGATTTGTAAGCTTTAAATAAAATGAAAAGTAAAGTACGTTGGTAGTGCTCAAGAAAACCACTGGGTTAAATTTTAGAAATATTTTAATAAAAAAAAAATAAATGAAAATGTGACTGGTTCTTACAAACTATTTATAAGTCATGGACATATAGCGGATGGTTCTAACAGATATCGCGTATATATGCATCACCGCACATATAGAACCATTCAGTACGTATGTCAAAGTTCTCGTTTTATATTATCATATAAGTTATATATATATAATATATATTATATATATATATATATATATATATATATATATATATATATATATAATATATTTAATATATAATATTGTATATAATATATATATATATATATATATACTTCAAAATACCTACAGGTTTTATACTTCCATGGACATATAGCCGGATGTCTAATAGATATCCGTATACATGCACACCGCAACTATAGAACCAAAATGCTAACTACAAGGTATTATATATATATATATATATATATTATATAATATATATTATATATATAATTATAAATATATATATAAATATATATATATATAGTATATATATAGTATATTAGTTATATGTATATATATATATATATATATATATATATATATATAATATATATAGTATATATAGATATTATTCAAACTTATGCTCAAAGGAAATAAATAAAATATCAACATAAATACTTTACCACTATATTCATATAAATTTTTGTCCATACATTTATATATATATATAAAACATACATATAAATATATGTCCAATAATATATATGAATAAACAAAATATATCAACAAAATAATATATGGACAAACTGACTTTGTAAATGATATAAAATATTTACTTGTAAATTAAACGTTTTTGACAATTATTATAGGCATCGATTTATCAGTGTGAACAAATGAATGCAGTCACAGAAATAATATATGGACAAACTGACTTTGCAAATGATATAAAATATTTACTTGTAAATTAAACGTTTATGACAATTGTTAAAGGCATCGATTTATCAGTGTGAACAAATGAATGCAGTCACAGCTGGTCAGGATCAGCTGTTGTCTTAAAGCAAAAGAGTTGCCGACTAGTAATTAAACAAATCTTAATTTCAAATAAATACAATGTGACTTTAGTAATTATTCGTATATAAAATAATGTAACTTTAATCTATTAAACACTTTATGTTTGTTAACTCAAAAGAATCT
Organism: Trachelipus rathkii; assembly: GCA_015478945.1. Lineage (NCBI taxonomy): Eukaryota > Metazoa > Arthropoda > Malacostraca > Isopoda > Trachelipodidae > Trachelipus > Trachelipus rathkii. Next base: position 35,279 of record JABUQX010036013.1, on the reverse strand, counting down.
TTAGCCCATTGTTACAAAAGTAGTACACATTAATCAATAACTACTCGCTTATCTGCTAGGTGATCATGTATTCTGCTACACCACCGCTAGACACAGAATGCTGCATTTGTCAAATCCGCTTTAATCAGTGACCGACACACGTCTATCAACTGGCTAATGCAAGATGCTATATTTCACACAAATAAACTTCAATTATATTAGACCACAACTTGAAAACCAATATTGTGCTTTATAATTAAAATAAGCCACGAGATTTCCACATTGAAAATTACACACCTTTTTGCATTTAAAAACATTAACACAATACTTTAAATAAAAATATTAAAATAACGCACCTCACGATTTGCAAGACTATGCACACTAAAATAATAATAACATCGATCAGACAGAGCAACAGGTGCAGTACCAACTGTAAACACCTTGATTGACGACAAATGAAAGCAAAAAGATCAAAAATATTCTTAAATTTACTATTTATACAAAGCTTCGTCAACCAGTTTACATCTGACCATCCAATCACATCTCTTAAAATAATAAATAAAATGATGTATCCACTTATTAGTTATTTTAGTAAAGCAAATATATACTACACATTCAGCAAGACCGAAAATTGGTATTTCTTTACAATCGAAACTCTGTTCGCGAGAAATCTCAATTTTCTTCTAAAATCAAAACATAAAAGCCAAATGAATTTATACATTGTGCGCTCCACACTATACAAAATTAAATATTATTTTATACACATTTATATATATATATATATATATATATATATATATATATATATATATATTTATAATATATATATACCATATATATATATAATATATATAATATATATATATATATATATATATAAACAATTACATACATTATAATAATAATGCGCCAGTAACCTTATAAACAGTTAAAAATAAATAAATAAATAATTAATAATAATAAATAATAAATAATATAATAATAATATAATAATTAATTAATTAAAATAATAAATAATAATAATAATAGTATTATTATTATATCACAGACTTGCTGAACGACGGACGCAATCAAAACTAGTCCAAAAGTAAGTCTTGAAAACCAAGTTTCTATTGGCTGTCGTTTACGCATGAAATGCAAACATATTTACAAATTTCTTTTGATGAGCCGTTGCAATCATACATCGTATACATAGAACATGAAAGAGAAATAGCAATGACAATGTTGGTTATTGCTTTACAATACATAAATGAGGCAAAGTTATGTATTACGTGTATTACTGCATTACATCTTTGGCCCACCCTTTGAAGCAAATGTGTACATTTTGCTTTATGTACACGTGATCAAAACATTGGTCTCATTTATTCAGTGCTTCTTCTTCGGTAGCGACTTCTGATAATGGACCAGATATGTTGTCGGCATATGATCTGCTTAAATGGTCATTGACGACATTATCTCACCCACTAATGTGGATTAGGGCAAACTTGAATTTCTTTCGAAGAAACAGTCACAAGAGTAGTCGGGTGTTTGCGCCGGGTCACAAAATATTTAAATCTATTTTCAACAAAATAATCAGCTTCGTTTCTTTCATCTTTTATTTTTGTTGTGACCATCTTTGCTGGCATTTTCCTTTGACATACAACTACTAGTATTCTTCTTACACCCTTTCCTCCAGACCTACACCCTCTTCTTTCTTCGTTATCTCCTTTTCTCTCTAACTTCTTCCATAGTATCACACATTTCTTTGTGTTTCTGTGTCTCTTTTGACACTCTTCTCCCTTTCTGCCAACTTCTCTCATCTTCCTTGCAAACAATAGTTTCACCATGCGGTGACTCTTCATGTGAGACTTCTCATCATCATCACACTCCTCACTTCTACAATCAGTTTCACATCTTTCCTTTTCTCCTGACATTCCTCCTTCACTCCTCCTGCAGTATGTTCTCTTACCCTCTCCGCACATAACTTCTTTTATTATCCAAACCTTTTCCATGCTGCCGATGTCTTCTCTAACTACCTCGTTTTCAAACCTTGCATTGTGCCGTTTAACAACATTGACCGACTGTACCACTTTTCCATGGCAGTCTCGGCGTCTCATCTTCACTTCTTTTATCGAAGTATTATTGCACAATGCCTTTTCCTCCTCACTGAACAGTTCAGCGAGCCTTGCTCTTCCCTTGTTCCCAACTTTTAATCCTGAACGCATTGAATTCTGACTGCCCCAGTAATAATACTGAGGATGACTCTTCAACTTCTCCCTGCGTTCCGGCATACCGTTCGCAAACTCCTTATACTACAGCTCTTTCACTTCCCTCTTTGAGACATCGCACTTTCTGTTTTACTTTTAAAAAGTCTCCGCTCGCTTAATCATTTCTTGAACTTCATCACCAGTGCGGTATATCCCCTTCACCCACAGCTACAACACCATTCTCTCCAGAATTTTGCATGTGACTGTCTATGTCACCTCTCACCATCTCGTCATCTTCATCAGCACGATCTGTTACACCAGATGACTTCGTGCTCTCTACCATCGATGTCTCCTGAACATCTACCACTCTCGTGTCATTTTCAACATCCATTAATAGATCTTTAGGGGTTTTAACTTCATCTTTTCCTGTTCCTATTTTCAGGTGAACATTTGCACCCAGTCATCACACTTAGTGATGTTTCCATGGTTGGCGCGACATCTTTATTACAGATGTGTCAAACGATTGTGGCACTGACAGTTTCCCTCTGTAAGACTCACTCATCTCCCAACTTGCCATTCCAAATTTATGATTGGTTAGGTTAGGTTCTTCTTGTGAACCTTCTTCAGCACTCTCAGCGATGGGGACCAGCATACTACTAATGTTATGCGCGACCTCTACATTACGAGGCCCTCGACACACGGTCGACTCCCAAGCGAGATTAGGCTGACTTGCGGGCAATGCTCCTTTGACATTCCCGATTACCAAATCATACACAACCTCCGGCAATACTGCCGCGGTTGTTCTCCCTACATAATAAGGGGTATCCACATCAATATTTGCAAGCGGAGCTTCGATCACTGTACCGTCCAACAAACGTATCTTCATGTTGTTTCCAACATAACACCTTTTCGGCACAAACTTCTCCCGCACAACCACTACATTACACCCGGTATCTCGGAGGGTTTTGACTTTAAAGCCATTCACCGTCCCATACGTTACAGGTAGGTGTGACGTTTCGTCATTTTTCACCTTCACTAACTCATCCAGGAGTTTCGGCTCTTCACCTGAGTAGTTCAGGGCTTCACTGCCGTTATCAGAGACTCCGGACGCTCCCGTGCTCTTTGTTTCTTCTTTTTGTCTCCCTGAGTTATTCTGTCCCCTGCTACTATTGTTGAAATAAGGAGGGGCTCGACAATCCCTTGAGAGATGCCCTCTCTTTGACACCTAAAGCACGTGGGCGCTTCTCTCGGCTCACTGCTACTGCGACGATAGTTCTGTCTGTCGCCGCTTCCACCTCCGATCCTGCTTTCATTATTAGTCGCTCGCGGTGCATGTTGATTGCTACTTTTCTGATTACCGCTTGTGGAGTAACCATTGCCTTTTGATCTATAATTATTATTATTATGTGTGCCTTTTTCAACGTGATTGTGATTTCGTGTGTGACTATTAGCTGTGAATCTCAGACGATGCGCTTCCATGTATCCTTCGGAACAAGTTATTATTTCTTCCGGTGCTTTCTTTTTCGACTCCCTTAAGTAGGTTGCGAGTTCCTTTGGAACCGTATTCAAATACTTGTCCACCGAGAAAAATTCGATAATATCATCAGGTGTCAGTGTTACATTCGCTGCTGTTAACCACTTTTTATAAGCTTGTCAAAATAATTCTCTGTAATAAAACTCTAGATTATCATCTTGCCGTAGGAGTTATTAGCTTTATAACTTTGTATAACAGTACTGCCCACATTTCCGTGAGCCCATATCTCTCGCAATAAAAAGCACTTTTCAAACCTTCGTAGCTCTTTAATTCTTCAACAGTCATCTTATTATATACACTGACAGCTTTGCTTGTTAGGAAACCTCCTAAAATTGTCGCTCGCTTTTCCATAGGGATATCGTTCGCCTCTGCTTGCTTCTCAAACATTAACAGATATTCTTCAATATCAGTTTTCTTCTCGTCGAAGAAAGGAAGGCTTCAACTGGTCGAGATAGATTATTAGCATGGAGAAGCGGTTCATGGGCTGCGTCTGACATCTCTGTGAATGCTAATCACTGCGTCATGTTGCCGCTGTTTTTCTTCAGCGTCAAGCTTTAACTGAAGATTCTTTCTTCTGCATCTCTTGCATCTTTCTCTGCCTCTCTACCTTTATTCATTGCGCTTTTGCTTCGATTTTGGAATTATCTACTGCCGCTTTCAGCCTCAAGCTTAAGCTTTCCTCTCCTTTCAATCTTCAGCGCTTAAACCTCTTCTCCTGCTAGAGCTGCTGCAACCTTCTTCTCCTCCAAAGCAGCGGCTAACTTCTTTTCCTCCATAGCATCAACTAATTTCTGTTGTTCGATTGCGGCTTCTTGAGCCGCTCGGTCTTTTAACAAAGCAGTGATTTCCTTTCACACCTAAACCTCCCGACTTCCACATCTCCATATGCTCAGCAATTGGACAATAGCCATGAGTTATGTTTGTTTGTAACGAAGCAAATTACAAAAATATATCGTTTTACTAACAGAGTCCACTTTCAAACGCACGAAATCACAATCGCCGTTTTCTACCCAAAAATTTCGATAATTTAGCTTTCACTGATAGCTCTATGAAAACTAATTTCTAACCGCCAAAATTACTAAATGTATATATATATAATATAATTATATATATAATATATATATATAGTATATATATATATATATTATATATATATATATATATATATATATAATATATATACTATATAATGTATATATAATATATAGTATATATTATACTGAGTTTTACAATATCTGCACATAAAATTTAACAAAATCTCACGGGAACTAGGTGTTTTCCCTACCGAACTCCAACAGAGGGGAAAATTGTGGAATTCGGGAAACCACTATTTCGCCCACTTAATTTGCAAACTTTAATGGCTATCTAAACAATGTTAAATAAATAATATATATATATATATATAATATATATATATATATATATATATTATATATATATATATATATAATATAATATATATATATATATATAATATATATATATATATATATATATATATATATATTTTTATATATATATATATTTATAAGAGCATAATATAAAAAAAAATTACCAAAATTATACCAGTGTTTCTTTATTTCCAAACGTTATCTATTGCTGGAATAACAGTTTGTTATCCCACCAATACGCACAGAAAAATTAAATACTTTTAACTTCAACAAAGCAAATAGTCCACACGACTATATTGACAGTTAAATAAAAACAATACAGTATTATCTTATATCGTATAACAACAACCGGAACAACAACTGGGGTATAAATTACAACCCTTGAACATTAGTTCTGGCACAGGTTTTAACAAACGACTGTACTACCTTGAGTTTAAATATTCAATAAAAAAGCAAGAATAACTTTACTACAAACGTTTTACTGATAAGAAGTAATGACTGAAAAGTTATAATATAAGATTCCCGAACAAGAATACCCAAATTTATTAATGTATTCCTGGATAGGTATACTTATACTCGTTTATTAAATAAGATCTCGGACAGGCATTCCCAATTTATTAATGTAGGGTGATTGGTTAAAAGATCATAAATTATTTTGTCATAAACTTACTCTTCGAACTGTTGAACAAATCCTTTGGCCAGGCCCCCGTGACAATCCAATCATCAAACACCATTTATATTCTCAAACCTATATTGTACCAGTATTCAGGCCTCCTGTTAAGTGAGCTACGGCCTGTGCAATATTGCAATGCAACTCAATACTTACAACTCACCAACTTATCCTTTTAGAGACGGCCTTCAAGTGGAACAAGCGGTTTGACCCGGATTCTTTGTCTATGTGAAAACAGTTCAGCTCAATACTTTCTTACCGCAAATGAATCCGTTTTGTGATCAATCTTACAATCACAAAAATCCGTCTTTAAGACTTAAAGCGATAGCAAACTTGATTATTTTCAAATAAATGATGAAGTAAATACGTTGGTGTATTTCAAATATATGCACATGGGTTATTTTAGAAATATTTTAATAAAAAGAATAAATAAATACAATGTAACTGGTCCTTACAAACTAGGTTTTATAAGTCCATGGACATATAGCCGGATGTCTAACAGATATCCGTATACATGCACACCGCACATATAGAACCTTCAGTACCGTATGTCAATTCTGTTTATATATATATATATATATATATATATATACTTCAAAATACCTACAGGTTTTATACTTCCATGGACATATAGCCGGATGTCTAATAGATATCCGTATACATGCACACCGCAACTATAGAACCAAAATGCTAACTACCCTAAGTATATATTAATATATATATATATATACTATATATATATATATAATATAGTATATATATATATTATATATATATATATATTATATATATATATAATATATATATATATATAATATATATATATTTATAGTAAATATATATAAATATATTCAATATTATAAATAAAAAAAAATAATACAATATCAAACATCAAATAACTTTACCACTAATATTCATATTAGAATTTTGTCCATACATTTAATATATATTATAAACATACATACAAATAATATGTCAATAATAATATATGAACAAATAAAATATAGCAACAGCATAAAAGATTGATCCCGCTGACTATTACCGTTATCATAGAAGAAAGAACTTGTCAAATTAAACGTTTATTGACAATTGTTAAGGCATCGGATTTATTAGGGTGAACAATGAATGCAGGAGCAGCTGGTCAGATCCAGCTGTTATCTTAAAGCAAAAAAGTTGCCAACTAATAATTTAACAAATCTTTAATTTCAAACACTATTTCATCATGTCATACGTGAGTTATTCGTATATAAAATATAAGAGTTAACTTTTAATTGTTAAATCTATCACTGTTTGTTAAAGTCAAAAGAATCCCTTTACCACGTTACAACAAAATAAGCAGCACCATCATCACATAAACTACCTCTACCTGCTAGTATATATTGCAACACCGCAGCGAAAATGCAATTTGCAAATCGCTTGGAAAAAGGGAGTTAAAGATATAATGTCCATTGCAAAGTCTATATTTAGTCTAAATAAACTCATTATATTTAGGTTGTAACTTAAAACATATTGGCTTTTAATACATTAAACCAAGCCAAGAGATTTCCACATTGAAAATTACAATACCTTATTGCATTTAAAAACATTAAACAAGCAAATATTTTATAATAAAATATAAATAAGGCACCTCCACGATTTACAAGACTATGCACACTAAAATAATAATAACATCGATCAGACAGAGCGACAGGTGCAGTACCAACTGTAAACACCTTGATTGACGACAAATGAAAGCAAAAAGATCAAGAATATTCATAAATTTACTATTTATACAAATCTTTGCCAACCAGTTTACATCTGACCATCCAATCACATCTCTTAAAATAATAAATAAAATGATGTATCCACTTATTAGTTATTTTAGTAAAGCAAATATATATTACACATTCAGCAAGACCGAAAATTGGTATTTCATTACAATCGAAAATCTCGTTCGCAGAAATCTCAATTTCTTCTAAAATCAAAACATAAAAACCAAATGAATTTATACATTGTGGCGCTCCACACTATACATAAATTAAAATATTATTTTATACACATTTATATATATATAATATAAAACAATTACACTCATCATAATAAATAAATTCCAGGATTAAGCCCTTTAAACAAAAATAATAATAATAATAATAAATAATAATAATAATAATTAGTATTATATTATTATCCAGCAGACTTTGAACGCCGACCAATCAAGAACTTAGGTTCCAAAAGTAGTCACTGAAACCAATTTTCTATTTGGCTGCGTTTTACGCATAAAATGCAAACATATTTACAAATTTCTTTTGATGAGCCGTTGCAATCATACATCGTATACAAAGAACATGAAAGAGAAATAGCAATGACAATGTTGGTTATTGCTTTACAATACATAAATGAGGCAAAGTTATGTATTACGTGTATTACTGCATTACAATTATAATAGTAATAATTAAAATAATATTAAAGAGAAGAAAAAAGTAAAAGAGGTAGTAGAAGAAGAAGTAGATGAAGAAGTAGAAGAAAAAGGAGAAGTTGAAGTTAAAATGATGGAAAGAAGTTTAAATTGAAAAAATAGAATCGATGAAAAGAGCTATGAATATAGAACTGAGGCAAAGAAGTAGAAGAAGAAAAGGAAGTAGAACTAATGGAAAGAGATAGAAAATGAAATGAGAAAGTAGAACAGATGAACAGAAGCAGAAAAAGAAAATGAAGTAGAAAAAAATATAATTGAAGGAAAGAAGTTGAAACAGAAATAGAAGTAGAACTGAGGAAAAGAAGCAAAAAAAGAAAACGAAGTAGAACTAATGGAAAGAGGTAGAAGAAAGATGAAATAATGAAGTAGAAAAGGAAAATAAGTAGAATTGATGGAAAGAAGTAGAAAAAGAAATAGAAGAAGAATTGATGGAAAGAACTAGAAAGGGAAAAGGAAATAGAACTGATTGAAAGAAGTAGAAAAGGAAAAAGATTAGAATTGATGAGAAGTAGAAAAAAGAAAAAGAATTTGAACTAATGCAAGTAATAGAAAATGAAAATTAAGTTGAACTGATGGAAAGAAGAAGAAAAAGAAGTAAGTTGATGGAAAAAAATAAGAAAAAAACAACTGTTGGATAGAAGAAGAAAAAAATACCTATAACTGATGGAAAGAAATAGAAAAAGACAAAAGTAGAACTAATGTGAATATAAAAAGAAAAAGAAGTAGAGAACTGACAGAAGGAAGTAGAAAAAGAAAAGAAAGTAAAACTGATGAAAAGAAGTAAGAAAAGAAATAAAACTGATGGAAAGAATATAAAAGGAAAATGAAGTAGAAATGATGGGAAAAAGTAGAAAAATAAAAAGAATTTGAACTAACGAAAAAAAGTAAAAAGAAGAAAAAAAAGTAGAACTGATGGAGAGAAGTAGAAAAAGAAAAAAAGTAGACCTAATAGAAAGAAGTAGAAATAAGAAGTAGAACTGATGGAAAGAAGTAGAAAAAAAGGGAATAGAACTGAAGAAAAGCAGTAGGAAAAGAAAAAGAAATAAAACTGATGGAAAGATCAAGAAAAAGTAAAAGTACAAATTATGGAAACAGGAAGAAAAAACAATAAAAGGGAAAGAGAGGTAGAAAAAGAAAATGAAGTAAAAAAAGGAAAAGATGAAGAAGTAGAAAAAGAAAAAGATTTAGAATAATTAGACAAAGAAAAAGAAAAAGTTTATGAAACAGAAATGAAAAAAAGAATCAGTAGGAAAAGAATTAGAAAAAGAAAAGTAGAAAAAGAAAAGAAAGGAAACGAAAAAATTAAGATACTGAAATAGAAAAAAGAAAACAAGGAGAAAGAAAAAGAGAAGAAGAAGAAGAAGAAGAAGAAGAAGAAGAAGAAGAAGAAGAAGAAGAAGAAGAAGAAGAAGAAGAAGAAGAAGAAGAAGAAGAAGAAGAAGAAGAAGAAGAAGATTACTATTATTAGTTATACACTGAAAAACTCACCCAACCAACAAGCTCACACTCACGAATCCATCAAAAACCCAAACTCATAAAATCCCAATTCAACAAAAAACTCTCAAACATTGTCGTAACTCACTTCGCAAAGCAGAGTCAAAAACTAACACACGTCCCCGAGAACAGTAACACATGACCGTCAGAACAGGAAAATCATCAAAGCTGTCAAGAAAATAAAACTCAACCACGACCCAACAATAGAAATAACCTCATCTGACATAGAAAACATAACAAAGACACGTAAAAACTCACCTACAATTGCCCCAGACCACATCTCAAACAAAAACCTTAAACACCTAAGGAACATAGCTTTACCTCAATTATCACAAATATATAATAGTTCCATCAGTCTAAATTTCATTCCCCTTATCTGGAGAAAAGCTGTCATTATTCCCAAACTAAAACCAGGAAAAGACTCCTCTGACCCTTCATCATACCGACCAATCTCACTGTTATCAACACTATGCAAACTACTAGGAAAAACCATACTAAGCAAAATAACTCCACACATCATCAAACACAAATTCCGACACGGTTTCCCACAAAACCATTCGACTACAACCGCACTCATAAACATTATTCAACCCACAATCAACGGCCTAAACTCAAAGCCCAAATCAACAAAAACAATAACATAGCAATCGACCATCAACAAGCATTACGATACAGTACCTAAACATAACTTGATCCACAAAATAACAAAATCTAACATCCCCACCATCCTAAAGAAATGGGTTTCTAATTTTATATCGGGAAGAACACCACAAATACAAACAAACAATACAAAACTCAGAAGAGTAAACATCAATAACGGAGTACCAAGGCGCAATACCTGTCCCCAACACTAATTCAACACTATTCACGGCCAAATCGTCCCACAAATCAAAACAGAACACACAATCATAACCACCTCCGCAGATGACATTACCATAGCCACCAGAATCAGAACCTAAACACGGCCACAAACTTGACACAACAATACATCAACCCCTTCAAACATGGGTGACAGAAAACAGAATGTCCACCTCACCAAAGAAATCATCATACTTTAATAACCACCCACCGCCCCTTTGCAACCCCCCCCCCCAAGTCCACTTAAACAACACTGCCATACCCTTCAACAAAACTCCCTAAACCTTTGGAGTCACACATGACACTCAGCTGACATTCTCAAAGCACACAGACAACATAACTTCATCAGCAAACAAGAACTGAGGCATATTTAAGAACCTTCGCTGGCAACCGACTTCACAACACCAATAAACAGACATCCACACACCATATGCCACAATACAATTCTTCCAACTAACAAACTAACGCCTCTCCAACTTGGCCTAACCCCTTATGACAAGAACAAACATAAATAATGCGTGTCTCCAACACGATACAAAAATACAAAGCCCTAAGAATCATAACAGGATGCACATCAAAAACACCACAAGAACGCATACAAGAAGAAATCAAAATACTACTCATAGACACTCACCTGGATATGATAGACACACAATATTTAACAAAACCCAAATACCCCCATAACCCATGTCCATTTGATTCTCATCTAACCCCATTCCACCCACAGACTCAAACAATCCTCCTTCTTCAAACCAGCTCATATTACAAACCAAATTCCTGAATAAACATTTCACCTCCACCAAACAACACAATCATACACACAAACAAATTTACACGACACTAGCAGAAAACAACTTTAAAACACAGACCATCAATACCGAACATTTTCCCAGCCAACACCCACACCCGAATTGCACCAGAATTCAACTCACTACCAAAAACCAGTCAGTCATCCTTGCCAAAGGTAAAGATGCTGCCACAACCCTAACATTACAATATTACAAACACAGATTCAAATTCAACCAAACCTCCACAAACATCTGTCAAAACTGTAACCAGGTACCGGAGGATACACATCTTATTTTTTTCTCTCCTGTCTATCTAGCTCAATACAGAGCACTGAAACATTTCATCCCTGGAAGATCTCTGGAGGAGGCCGGATGCGTCGGGATGCACCCTGGACGCGGTGTGGCACCTCCCATGATGCGGGTGGTCAAGGGGTGAGAAAGATAAAAAGCAAAAGGTAATATTATATTATAATAATATATATATATATAATATATATATAATATATATTATTATATATATATATATTATATATATATATATTATATATATAATATATATATATATATAATATAGTTTGACGAGAAATAGAATCACACCTCTCATTAATATATTTATTGTCTTGCATTTTGTAAGTATTCTTAAAGCTTTAATAATAATTGAAATATCTTTGAACATTAAAACTGGTTTCATTTTAACAATAAGCCATAACAAATTAACCAAATGTCAAGAAAAAAAGCCCTGGGAAACGCTGGTTCAGACTAAACAAATATGAAAAAAAAGTCTGAAGAATCTTATTTACTCACATCTTTGAAAAACCAACAAGTAAAAACTCTCGTACCTATTCCAAAAAGCCATAAATCCGTCACATGTTGGAATATATTTTCCATTCTCGTCCAGAAATCTTGAAGGGTCAAATTTGTCAGGGTTCTAAAATAAGTTGGGTCTTTGTGAATCAAGGCAGCCAGCGGGTATCACCAACAGTACCCTATGATATATATATATTATATATATATATAGTATATAGTATATATATATATATATAATTTATCTATATATATATATAATTATATATATATATATATATTATATTATATATATATATTATATATATAAATATATATAATTATATATATATACTATATATACTATATAATATATATATATATATATATATATATATATATATATTATATTACATAGTATATTATAATATATATATTATATATATATATATATATATATATATATATATATATATATATCTATATCTAATATATATAGTATAGTATATATATATATTATATATATATATATATATACTATATATATATTATAATATATATATAGTATATATATATTATATATATATATATATATAGTTATATATATAATATATAAAATATAATTTAACAGTGTCCACCAC
>JABUQX010036013.1:0-17500 GCA_015478945.1 Trachelipus rathkii | reverse complement strand
TATTTCATTTGAATTTTACTTCTTTCTGATTACTTAATTTTTGTGAGTAATCCATATTGTCCGTATAGCTTCTAATCTAGCCTGCACAATGTTTTGCTTACTCGGAGTAGGTATTATTAGCCTTTTCCCAAAAATCATATATTTTCTGAGGCATACAATATTTGAATGCATCTTTTCACTGTTTTCCTTGTTCTTAGTTGATTAAAAAGGCGAAGATAATACCAGTCTCCAATTTGATGGAAAGTCTTGTATTACTGATCTTTTCAACCATCTGTCTAATCAACCAAATATGAGCTGTCTTTCTAGTCTTCAGTGGTTGAGACATGTTTAATGAATTCAAAGAGTCCTTGGAGCACTACAAACATAATCGAACAGAACAACGTCTGGTACACACAACTGATGAGACCTGAGTTGTCATAGGCTACATTTTGTAGAATCCTACGCATTTTCAATGCGCAGTCGAAACCATTAAGCATTATTCCTTTACTTTTAAATTTCAACGAAGGTATTTCTACCTTACACCTCACATTGAGAGGATGAGAGCCTGAAATTTCTGAATTTTGCTTTTTGTCCACCCTAATATATATATATATATATATATATATATTATATATTATATATATATATGATATATAATATATATATATATATATATATATATATATATATATATATATTATATATATATATATATATATTATATAGATATATTATATATTATATATATATATATACGATATGGGTTTTCAAAAGTATCCGACTTTAATATTTCGTGCGTAAACAAATGAAGCTAGGGAGGCGTGGTTTGGTGCTCTTATGTAGGCGATCCTAATGCGCATGCGTGAATGTTTTCACACCTGCAGAAGCTGTCAGTCGCCGGCAAACCGCCGATGAGTGAGGAAGTATAACTCAGTGCCGTCGGATTTTCGTTTATGACAAAAAGACGGAAAAACTTGAACAACGCTAGTGCATAAAATTTTGTGTAAAGCTTGGCGATTTCCAAGTGCAAACGTTCCGCAAGATTCAAGAGACCTCCTGGAACGAAGCAATGGGCACCACACAGATAAAGGAGTGGTACAACCATTTCAAAGATGGCCGCACATCAGTGGAGAGTGAAGCACGTTCTGGTAGGCCCTCAACCTCCCGAAATGAGATCGTCATTGACCAAGTGAGGACCCTGGTGATGCTGGATCGTCGAATCACGATCAGAGAACCTTGCAGACGAGGTGGGTTTCAGCATTGGATCCGTTCATTCCATTATGAGTGAGGGTTTGTTATTCAGGAGAATCTCAGCAATGTTCTTAAAAAAGCTGCTAACGAATGAGCACAAGCACCGCCGTTTGGAGATCACACATGACATCCTGGAGACTGCGAAAAGAGATCCCAACTACCTCAACGTAGTGATCACTGGCGATTGGTCCTGGGTTTATGGGTATGACCCAGAAACCAAGTTGCACTTATCACAATGGAAGCATCCAACATCCTGGAGACCATAAAAGGCAAGGCTGGTCCGCCGCAGAAACTTCAAAGTAATGCTGACCATCTTCTTTGACTCCAGTGGCGTGGTTCATCACCAGTACGCGCTACACGGCACAACTATCACCTAGAGGTTCTGCGTCGCCTTAGTGATGCTTTGCTACGCAAACGGCCTGATTTGTGAGCAGGGAGCAACTGGGAGTTCCATCACGATGACGCACCTACCCATTCTTCACATGTGATACAAAGTTTCCTGACCAAACACAACATAACTGTGCTCTGTTCTCCCGACATGGCTTCGTGTGCCTTCTGGCTTTTCTTGAGATTGAAAATGGCCTCAAAGGGATCAGATTTCAATCCAGAGAGGACATTATGCTGAATGCCGGCCAGTTGAAAACCTGGAGCTCTCGCTTTGTTTGTCGAGTGCTCTACTACTGAGCTGTCGGGCGCTTTTATATAAATAAACATGAAATTCAAAAAAAAAATATATACATATACACATACATAAATATAAGTACATACATATAAATACATAAATATACATATTCATACACACACATTTTATTATATATATATATATATTAATTATATATATAATATATATATTATATATATATATATAAATATATACTATATATATATATATATATATATATATATATATATATATATATATATATATATAATATATATATATATAATATATTATATTATTAATATATATATATATATATATATATATATATATATATATATATATAATATATATATATATATATATATATATATATATTATATATATATATATATTATATATATATTATTTATATATATATATTATATTATATATATATATATATATATAGTATATATATATAGTATAATATATATATATATATATATATAAATATATAATATATATAAATATATATATACTATATATATATATATAATATAACACAACCATAATAAGCATTCAACTGTTATTAGTAACAATAACATTAAAGTTGATATTTTCAAGTAATAATTTAACTTTCACTAACACTATTAGAATAGCAACAACACTAACTATTACTGATACTAACACTAACTCTAATAATACTAGTTAAAAACAATAATCACTATTCACATTAACATCACCAAATTAACGCTTGGGATCGGGAAGGTAACGTCTATTTGCAGATAATACAGATGACAAACAGCTGATGGATGTTTCTGCAACTCTACGGAAGCAGATTTTGAGGAAATCCATCTGATTAGACTAAACGAATATATATAATAGACGGTGATTCGTATATATATAATATTGATATATATATATATTTATAAAAAAAAATATATATATATATATATATATATATATATATATATATATATATATATATATATATATATATATATATATGTATATATATATATATATATACTATATCTATATATATATATATATATATATATATATAATATACTAGATTCCACCTTCTTTCCCAAGGACTGGGTGGTAAGATGCGTGGAACATGTACTGGAAACAGATAAAGTAGTGGAACGAATATGAGCACAAGTCGAAAAAGAAAGCCAGCCTTACCCGCGCATTTTTAATAGCCTATTAAAGATGAGGACAGCATCGTCTCAGTCAGTAAAATTCACCGCCTAAGTAAACTATCACGGGACTATCATTGACCGGACAGCAGCATGGACTGCTGATGCTGCGATATCGCCAGATCGCGTCTCACTGTAGGCAGTTTCGTCAATGTGGGGTGTCATCGCCTTGGCCAAGGGATGGGCCGACACCCATACCCCTCACAAAACATTTCGCCATACACTTCCTGTTTCTGGTCCCTTATCTCGACCGCCTCTTGCCAAACTCAACATTTCTCTCCCCTCAGGCATTGCCTTATACTCGACTCAATCCACTTATATAATAGTATATATAATATATAATATATATACTATATATATATATATAGAGTATATATATTATATATATATACTATTAATATTTAGTAGTAGTAATATATATATATATACTACTTATATTTGACATAGTATAATATAGTATAGTATAATATATATATATAAGATATATATATATAGTAGTAGTATAAGTTAACAATAAAATTACAGAGTTCTTAGCTAACCGAATATCTGATATGAAAATAAATGCAAGAAAATATTAAAATTTGTTATGTGGTTAACATTTCGTTTTCGATAAGTTCATTAAACTATCATGATATTTATAGAATGAATTCAAAAAGTTAAGGAAAGAAAAAAATTCATTTGAAATAAAATTTAAAAAATATTTCTTCTCCGTCAATTCCCACGAGTAGACTATACGTCTGTCAGGGTAACCGGCATGTTCCTCCATCTTGTTCTATCGTTAAAAGATTATAGTTCCGGAAGAGTCTCGATGTCTAGCATGTCAAACCTCCTAAGAATCTTCTCCTATGCCTTCCTTCCATCTCTTTCTTGGTGTTTCACTAGGTCTAATTCCATTCGGTATCCTCTCCCATCATACTCTTTGCAATTTTTCCCTCCTCCTTCCTCCGCAAGTCTCCCAACAATCAACAAATAAGAAGAGTCGATTTTGTTCAAAGCCGAGTAAAGCTGATGAAATAAATTTTCCAGAGAAATAGTCTCAAGTTGAGTTCAAGAGATAAATCCTTGATCATAAATGGAAAGGACTCTTTTACTATAGTTAAAATTAACTGCTTCCTCTGAAGTATCCAAATGACATTTAAACTTTAATTTGGAGAGTTTGGAATTAGGTCTTCCAGAAGCAACAAAAGTAAAATATATCAAATCGTTTATCACAATAATTGGAAAATTAAACCTGTCAAAGATAATTTTGCCTTGTCAATAGAGAGTTAGCTTGTTGACATGATTTCCGTTACTGAACAGCTTCATCTAAAATGAATTTTCATTGAAAAGAAGTTTTTTTACTCATAATTTATTGTAAAAGAAAGAATTTGAAAAACATTTCCTAAAAGATTTAAACCTCGTAAATTTTGAATCATAGTCATATCCTTTAAATATAGTAGGAATTCTGTCTCACGTAAAATTAGGCTTTAGTCCAGTTTGTTTTGCTGTTTATAGAATACATATGTTATGCATTATATATATATATAGATGATCGCGTATTAATATTATACTAGTATTATAGTATATTTAGTATTATAGTATAATATATATAGGTATATTCGCAGCGTAGAACTTTATAATAGATATATATATATACTATATCAGTATTAGTAACGATATTATGATATATATATTATACATTAAACATTATACATTAGACATAGATAAATAATTATAATATATAGGTAATATGATATAGTATTATTATAATTAGTACATATATATATCATATAGTTAATATATATATATAAATAGTATATATTTATAGCTAATGTCCAAATTATTATATGATATATATATACTCCGATGAGTATAATCTAACGTATATATAGTATCATGATATATATATTCTTCTGAATAGATATAAAATACAATTTGAGAGTTTCCTTAGGCATCCAAATCTTTAATAACAACCTAAATACTGAAGTAACATCATAATTATAAAATTCATTAATATTCGTTGAGCGTTTTAGTATTGGTAAGTTCGAATACATTCTTCAGATAACATACAGTAAGTATATAGAAATGTTTTCCCAAGGAAGCTAATAAATACGGTAAAATAGTGAATCATCTATAAGTGTAAAAATTTTAAAAGGTCTATTAATAGATTACAAATAATAAAGATAGGTGCGTTAGATGTTGTATAAATGGGTATAGTGACATAAGTGAAGGGAAATATAAGGAGGTAAAAGAAGAAATAAAGTGATATAAATAAGAACATTAATTAAGTGAAAAGAGGGAATGGAAGAAAAAAAGAAAAGAAAATTAGAGGGAAAGTTCAAGCAATCTGTAATGGCGCCATAAACAGAAGTCTTAATGGTTATTTAGACTTTAGTTTATAAAGTGTTTTTTTATTAATGCAGAAGATTAAAAGAAAAAAGTTTTCATCATGTCCATCTTCAACTCCTCTGTAGACAAAAGCCCGGGGCCTTCGAAATTCGTACCAGGAAATTAGGCTTGAGATGCAGAATCCAAAATGGTCAAATTAAATGCCTGTTGTATGCTCCCGATATAGCAGATCTGGTTTAAAAAAGTTGCCCAAATCAACAAAAGGAAGTGTGGAAGGAAATATAATTATAGAAGGGAAGAGTGCGTTCAAGACTTTACCACTGTGGTACAATGGAAAGATGTGAGCATCGTAGGGTAAAAGTTTGGGATATCAGAGCAGTTGAACCACGAATGACAGAGGGAGGTATGATTTTTGGGTATGGAGATTTTCGGTTTTAGCGCTCAAACCGGAATATTGTAAATAAGCTTGTTCTTCTTTGTCAGCAATATATAAATATTTATACTAACTCATTTCTATGCTGGAGTCCTGGTTATCTGTCTTAGGGCTCGAATGCGGCAGACATTTTGGCTTTGCAGACAACTTTTCTTGAATTTCTTGAAATCTTGCCATGTAGTTATACACCATCGAGGATCTGGAATGCTATTGCTGCAATCTTTTCAATCTGATTATTTTCTTATTCTTTATCAATCTAAAAAAAATTTTTTGTTAGTGCATTATTGATGTGTGAAGTGCCCAATGTTGCAGATGTAAATTAAATCAATATTATCGTATTTGCATATTTTTATCTTTGACCGATAGCTTATTTACAACTTAACTTTTTAATTGATAATGATAATTATAAAGTTTAAATTTACTAATATTTGGATAAAAATGTATAAATACTTCACAAATAACTTCTCACTTGATATAGTTTTTTTTTTCGATAATGTATTTAATTTTTCAAATACGTAATTCTACCTACCAGGAATACTAAAATAAGAATTTTCTTCTGATTTTCTCTTCGCCAACTCAATGAGATAATCGTCTATGAAGTCCCGAGGGTTGATTGGATCTAGTGTCTTCAAGTGTTCGTCAATGAATGGCTTAAATGGTTTTCAAAAGATATTAAAAAATTTCTCTTTTAATGAGATATTACAAAGTATATATTAAAAGTAATTCATTTCTTTTTAATTAAGCTGAATGCAAACGGAAAAAAATTCTGATATTTGCCATTGAAACATTCTAATATATAAATATGGAAATAAATTTTAGCATTGCTACATCTTAATATTTAGAAAACTAAAAAATTTTAATTAATAATATTAGATGATTTAACAGATACTTTATCCATTGCATGAAAATTTATAACAGGAGCAATGTCGACCATCAGACGCAGTCTTCAACAAGCAAAATTTATAAACCTTTGTGCAATTTTTTAAAAAATTTGGAACCCAAACCTATATTTTATGGAGAACAAACCTTCCTAATTTACTGACGTAAGGCGAAAAACAAGTTGTAACATAAGTGAACTCTTTCTTATATAAAATTAATGAAACTTTATAAAAAGCAGCGTTTAATTTTAGTAAAATAATACAGAACTAATGTGAGCAATAATAATAATAATAATAATAATAATAATAATAATAATAATAATAATAATAATCTAATAATAATAATAATATAATATAATAATAATAATAATATAATAATAAAATAATAATAATAATAATAATAACTAAACAAATAATATCTACTACTACTACTTACTACTACTACTACTACTGACTACACTACTACTACTACTTACTACTAGTCCTACTACTGATACTGACATCCATCGAAAATAATAGATAATGGAATAGTTATCTTACTATGAATAATGATAATACAATAATAATAATGATATAAATAATAGATAATCAATAAAAATAATAATAATAATAATAATAATAATAATAATAATAATAATAATAATAATAATAATAATAATAATAATAATAATAATAATAATAATAATAATAATAATAATGATAAAAGTATGAGCTATATAATAATAATGAGAGCTAATAATACATGAATAATAAGATAATTAATAATATCAATAATAATGTTTTCCCGTCTGAAATCTAACTCCTGATGCGTATCTGAATAATAATTAATCATTAATTAAAATTAATAAGCGTAATAATAATCATGAGATTTAACAAGCCTTTTACCCAATTTTTCGTAAAAGGTATCACCGCTTTCATGATTGATTTTTTAAGGACAATCCT
This sequence comes from Trachelipus rathkii, assembly GCA_015478945.1. Taxonomy (NCBI): domain Eukaryota; kingdom Metazoa; phylum Arthropoda; class Malacostraca; order Isopoda; family Trachelipodidae; genus Trachelipus; species Trachelipus rathkii. The sequence goes on along the minus strand of JABUQX010036013.1, from coordinate 9,844 downwards.
AGTAATAATAATAATAATAATAATATTCTAGAGTAGAAAAGAACAACTGCTTTCTGCCACTTCAGGCATCATCAGAGACGAGTTCTAGACTAATTTAACAAATGATAAAACAAAATAAATGTTATTTAGATTTTAAATTTTATATATAATGTTGAAGTAAACAAAATTAAAAGTTTTTAAAACAAAAGTACCAATCATAATCCTTAAAATAATAAATGTATCATAGAGCACAAGCTAATTATCAACATCAAATACAATTGAATGGAAAATTTTTTGAACATTTTTTAGGTTTGGCTAGATGAATCTCTCTATTGATTTATTTTACTTAAGGATTTATATTTACGTAGTTGTTTAAAACCTTTAATTTTGTTTACTTCACATTTTATATATATTTATAACATTTATTTGTTTCATCAATTGGTTAAATTAGTCTTGAACTCGTCTCCGATGAAGCCTGAAGTGGCAGGCGAAATATTAGATTAAAAAGTTCAGAAAGCGGTTGTTTTTCTATTTTATTCTAGAATAGTCGCTTAAAAGATGACTTCATGAAAGATTTTCATGTCTTTAGAAAATTGAAAAAGGTTTGTAAATCTCACATTAAATTAGGAGCTGATATAAATTTCTAAAATAATAATAAATAATAGATAATAACAATAACAATAACATAATAATAATAATAATAATAAATAATAATAATAATAATAATAATAATAATAATAATAATAATAATAATAATAATAATTAATTATAATAATTATGAATATAATAATAATAATAATAATTGATAATAATTGATAATAATATAATAAAATTTATAATGAATTACTTATAATAATTAATAAGTATTATTTAATAACTTATAATTATAATTATAATTATAATTTATAATTATAATTATAATTATAATTATAATTATAATTATAATTATAATTATAATTATAATTATAATTATATTATAATTAATAATAATAATAATAATAATAATAATAATAATAATAATAATAATAATAATAATAATAATAATAATAATAATAATAATAATAATAATAATAATAATAATAATAATACCCAATATGAAATATGTTGCTGCCTTTTAGACCCAAGTTTGTTATTGGATTTGAAATATTATTTCAGTTTAGTTGTTAAATAATTAAACTCGTATATCTGATTTAGTCTGCAATCAGCTGCGATATTTAGCCTTTTTAGTAGTAACTTATTCAGAAAATCCAAATTCACACAAATATGTTAAGTTCATCCAGGTAGGACAATAAACCTTTGGCTTTTTGGACTTAATTTTAATCTTATTTAATGACACATAATAATTTTTAATAATTAAAACATTAAAATTTCACTATTATTAGCTTTCGTCAAAGGTAAATCTTGGACCTCTTTCAGAAAGTGAAAATAGAACTAAACATTTATTATGTTTTCTGAAAGAGGTCCAAGATTTACCTTGAACGAAAGCTAATAATTGTGAAATTTTAATGTTTTAATTATTAAAAATTACCATGTGTCATTAAATAAGATTAAAATTAAGTCCAAAAAACCAAGGGTTTATTGTCCTACATATACAAGTTTGAGTCCAAGCAATATCTTTAATATATTTATGTTCATCAAGTATATTACACCAAAAAATTCGTACTATAATTCATTCAAACTTATGCTTCAGTTGAAAATTTAGACCAATTTCAATTAAGTTTTCATTATTAACTGTCAGAAATCCTCTTATCTTCTCTTTTAATTTCAAATGGACTTTATTCTCAATAGTTATCCGTTTCATCAAATTGGAAAATGCTCAGTTAGAGATTCTAATAAGCTGTAGTGATGACTCTTAATATCTCTGAGAATTTAAACCTCTTCATCTGCTTCGTCTATTCGGGTTCTTTAATATGCTGTAGTCACTAAGGGCGTTTTTAATTTTAAAAGAAATCTTCCAACCGGAAGAAGTTCTGCATTTTTACATTTGACTTTCAAAATATTCTTCCAAACGGGAGGAAATTTCCTCACGAAATTGGGATTTTTGCTTTCATCCATAAGATTGTTTCCCCTCCTCTCCGTTGAGTTTTTATTCTTTAATTTGTGACGTCACACGAAATCGTAAACAAGTGCTTTTTTTTATAAATATTTTTAAGTGTTAGACCAATATTTTATCGTAGAAACATGCTAATTATGTTATTTCTAAAGAACTGTTTTTATATATATATATATATATATATATATATGATATATATATATAATATATATAGTATATATATATACGTATATACTATATATATATATTATGATATATATATATGTATATGATAATATATAATATATATATATATATATATATATGTTATATATTATATATATAGTAGGCTATTCAGATAGGATCTTTTCACCGAAAACGGTATATAAAATTAAAATTTTGTATTTTTCCCACTATAGAAGTTTTTTTTTTTTTAAACACAATAAGCATAAAGGATAAAGTTGTCATCGCGTTCAAAGTTTTGTAATACAAAGAAGCTTATTAAAGAATATTAACCGTTTTAAATCTATATAAAACTAACGTAACTCGACAGTAACTTACTTTAACGTATAACGACCTCACTTAATGTAATTTTCTTTTTATATTTAATAATTTATTTCACTTTGCATTGTTTAAAAGAAAGAAAAACACGCATCTGGCACCAATGAGCGTTTGTAAATTTTGTTCGATAATGTACATAAAATAAAAAATAACCAAATTTGTATCACTTTTCCCCACAAACAATTTACAGGAGAAAGATCCTACCAAATGTCCAATCTATATATAGTATAATAGTATATAATAAATATATCATATATATAATGTTTAATATTGTATGTAATATATATATATATATATATATATATATATATATATATATATATATATATATTGTGAGCGTATGTTTCCAGCAAGAAAGTAAGGTCTACAGGGAAAACCAAACGAAAAGGTTAACCAAGGCAAGGTGCAAGCTCTGAAGCAAAAGTTTTGAAAATCACAGAAAGAATACCATCAGAACCGTAAGACTTCCTAGTGTTAAGCTCAGAGAGACACAAATCAACAACTTTAGGAGGAATAGCTTCGGAACCATCAGGAGTGGAATTAGAAGCACAAATTTGATGGAGGAGTTCAACTTCAACAGAAAGTAAGGCAGCAGCTGTGGCATCGAAATATTCTAGATGTGAGAAAGGGGAAGAAGCAAATTAGAATTGAACTTTTTTTTTTGCGCAAAATTACAGAAAGATATGCTGAAGAGTAATCAGACAGATCATTGCATTTTCTACTGAGGAAAGAGTTTTTTGTGTCACAGAGGAAGATTTTTCACTCTTCCGGGATGTAATATAAATATCACGATTTGTTGAAGATTGAAGAAAACGGTAATTCCTGAGAGCGGCATCCCTGCCTCGAATAGAACGAGAGCAAGCAGAGTTAAATAAAGGTTTAATAGTTGTGTAATGTGCTCAACATCCTTTGAGGAACCCTTCCCACTTCCCACGGAAGCAGTAGTCATTCCATGGAAAATCAAGAAACTATGACTGCAAGTCCGACCATTTAACAACACAGAAGTGCCAAAAATGTTTATTCACCGTAGGCGATAACCTTTCCTGCAGAAGACTTCAAGAAGTAGAACAGGTTGAAGGATAAGATGGTAATCGGAGTAGCTCAGAGGAGGAAACAGTTTAGTAGAATAAAGAGATGGATTTGGCAGTTATTAAAAGGACCAGATTGTTGAATTCACTCCATGACGATTAGGGATACGAGTAGGGAGCTGGACATGCTACATCTTGAGAATTTGATGAAAACCATTGATGGTAATGAACTTTAAGAAAACAACAACACTCAAGAATGATGATTTCAGAAATAGGTGAAAATGAAAAAAAAGAGATTTGATGTAAAAAAGTTCTAAAAAGTTTTGGTTGAGATTGACAGGTCAGGGTGGTGTGAATTGATTGCCGAATACAATGTCGGTTGAAATTGTCCTAAAAGAATGATCAATATAATAACGGGTTAATTTAATAGGAAGGATTGGTAAGAAGCAGGAATAAGAACCTCTGAAAGATAGGAAAAAAGCGGTACGAAAATTCTAGAAGGAATTTCGTCAAGATCGAGAAATACGAGAACAGACTAAACCATTACGCACATACCCAAACAACCAGACCAATAAATGGTCATTTAGTTCGCGGACAATTTAACTCGCTAAAAAATATGAAGGGATAGAGCATCAGTTGGGATATCCGCAGAGGTTGTGGTTTCCTGTGTTCTCCAGTATGCCTTCAAATACAACCGTGCATATATACCTAATAATATAACAAATGATGAAGATAGTACCTAATTGGTTTAAGGTAGTTATAGCCAAGTACTTTAAATAAATATAATAATAAATAACATATATATTATATGTATATATATGTACAGCGGAAAAATATAAAAATATAATGTAAAATAATTATTATATTTTATGGTAGTATTAATTTCATAAAACAAATATATTATTATAATTGTTTATTTAGTATATATATTTAGTATATACAGTACCAGGAATATAAAATAGAAAAAAATAAATTTGAGATTGAGGCGATGGTGAATGGGGATTGTTGCAAACGAGGAGTCAACGGAAACCTAAAATATACAATATAGATATTAATATCCGGCACAATAGGGATTGGGCGTTGGTCTCGACGAAAGTATAAATCGAAAAAGAAAGAAGACCGATGTGACATTTCGGGATTAGCGGAGAGTGGCAGCCAATTTCGTGCCGGCTACGCCAACCAGGCCACCAACCGGTAAGAGCCAACAAAAGGACACTGTGGTGGTAGCCAACTCACCACCTAGGCCGGACCCGCCGAGCGCAATCAACAGGTTATGCCGGGAATTGCCCCAAAACACAACTTCCAAAATAAATTACAAACCAAAAATGACAAAGCCAAAAATTTCACAAAAACAACCAGAAATGAAGTCCCGACTTTCTAAGATCCAGTCCGCGTGCCAACTGTGGTGGTGGACGAAGTGTGAGTGCCACCAAGGTGCGCTATGTATGACAAAACGAAGTCACCCACTAGGCAATTCAATAACTCTTGAGGTGTCCAATAACAAAGCTCGTGCCTCAGGTATTTACTCTTCTTTTTTTCTAATCCACATAATAAGCTTTATGGTGCTCAAAGTGATAAAGGAGAGCCATAACTACCCAATGTAAAAAACCAAAGTAGACGTGTTAGATAAATGAAGTAGAACATTTTAGACGGAAACCCAATCCAAAGGCAACCATTTGGGCAACTCGTAACTTAAGTACCCTTGGAGATCCACTCCCCCAATTTCCTAATCACACTCCAATATATGCTTTAATATATGAGTTATATATGAAAATACGCTCACTTACCCTCTCTAAATATTTTCAAACCTAGTAACTTATTACAATATAAATAATATTAATTTATCAAAACCTAAAAATGGTACTAATAACAATTATTCTATAATACATCCTACAAAACCATAAAATGGAACATAAATTATATATATTATTTAATAAAATATAATTAAATAATACTCTCACTCACTATATATATATACAATATCCAATTATATTTATCATAATAAAATTAATATATAATTTAACTATTTTATACTATCTAAAAAATATAATAAAACTAAATAACCCTAATTATATTATATATGTAATATATAAATAAATATATATAATTAAATACTTTATACAATAATACAATTACATGGATGATATATAAAAACCTAATATTATTCATAATAATAAATAATACTATATTAAACTATTTTTTAACTAAATATAAAATATATATAATATAATGAACAATACCTCATTTAATTACAATATTCTAAATATTAAATATACACTATCATCATAATCATTATAATACTAAATAAAACTACAATAATCTATTTATAATATTGTTAAAACAATACCAATTTATATAACTTCCGATGCACATTTATATAAAACCATAAAATAATTAGTAGCAAACTCAAATTCTAATGTAATAAATACTATATTTTCTATTAATACTTAAAACTCAAAACCATATAATAACCAAAATATTATCAATATTAATACTATATAATTAACTATCCTAAATATCCAAAATAATAATGGACCGTATAAGTAGTAATTTCCATAAAATTCACGTATATACTAAAATCAAAAATATGTAAATACTATATAAACCAATGAAAACTAATATACATATTTAACTATACTATAATACCATATAATAAATTAGAACATAATAATACCTAAATTTTTATTATAATAATATATAATACATTAAATTATTATATATTTATAATTTATATTCATAACATTGATAAATAATAATAGTGCTATAAATTTCTAAATTATATAATATATAATATACTGTAATATAGCATTAATCTCGAAGTATATATAATAATAGCAAATGACACATTATTTCAATATATAAATACATATAATTATATATAAAAAAATAATATCACATAAAAATAAACTAACCAAATTTATCACTATAATAAAATATTAATAATATTATAAACTAAACAATACTAAAAATAATTATTTATATATATAAAACAAAATTTATAAATATATAAATATATTTAATACAAATTATAATACTTATTTATAACACATAAATAAAAATCACTAATAATAAAATTAATATATACAATAATCACACTTGAATACTAATATATATAGAAAATAACATATATTCATGGGAAATATACTCAATAAATAGTATTATGGAACATATAAAATCAATTTTTTCTAAAAATTATAACACTACTTATATATACGAAATCATCACATAATTATCATAAATATATTAATATATATATATACATATACCTATTATTACTAAAAATATACCTCAAATATATATAAATGTACAATAATCAAAATTATTAAAATACTATTTTAAAACCTAAATATATTTAAATATATAAAATATTATAACTATATAATTTATTCAATATAATATACTATTTACTTATTAAAATCTATAAAATACATTTTACAAAATATATATACTAATTTCAAATATATATATATAATTTATTATATACCTTATATAATATATATAATAATACCTCCAAATTTATATCTCATAATATATATAATTTAACTATACTATATTAACAAATAATATAAATACTATAAATATATTATTGATACACATACAATAATCCCTAAATTCAAATAATAATTATTTAAACCTGTTAACATAACATAATAAAATATGCAATAATATTACATAATTCCCAATATATATAAACTATATTATTAATCATAACCCAAAATATATAATGGTAACCATTTTCTGCTTTTAAAATATTCCTAATATATATTAATACTATAACCATAAAAATACATATATATAAAATGAGAAAGAATTTTCAAAACAGCTTTCAACAAACAAACAAAAAACAAAAAAAATAAGGAAATACATAAATAATATATCTTATCAGCCAAGGCGAATTCCTATACAAATCGTAGTCTACTCGTTGTCTTTATGCCTCGAACAGACAAATTAGATTAAATCATTAGAAGACCAACTTATCAATTCCAAATTAAACAAGTATCATATCTTATGATGCATATTCATAATAAAAAATTCTTCTCCATGCAAAATAAATTATCATTATCATTCTCAAATCGTACATGATTCCATATATCAAATAATAAAATTTCATTATGTTTAATTTAAACTGAAACAAAAAACTGCCCTAAAGAAGCATCAAGTAATAATAACAGTGAAATGCTGTTTTCAATCATTTAAAAAACTGTCCGACATCTTTTTTTCCCGTGGCCCAAATAACGAAAAATAGCGGAGATTTGCCCGTATAACCCGCTAAAGAACTTTATAACCCATATAAAAATTGTTTGTGAAATTCTAAAAAAATTACTGGAAATTCTGGTCAGAGACTTTTGATGTTGAAACCCATCATCTTTATAGGTATAAACATAAAAAGAGAGACAGCGAAACATTTTTTTATTTAAATTCTTAAACTTACTTACATAAACAGTTCAAACACTAGCTTACTAGCTGCTGTCTTGAGAAACCCAGTATGTGAATCAAAATATACTAAAACAAAAATGGACAGAACCAGAGTCAGTAAACAGCCTACTCAAACCAGAATGTCAACAATTAATACATATATCATCAAGTTGTATCACATAAGCAGAATACAAGCATACAAAGCAAAGATATGATACAAAGATATCAAAATACATACTCATCAACAAATAATGACAAAATCAATTCAATTAACGTACTACAAACAAAAATATAGATTCACTAATTCATAAATATAATACTTGCATAACATATAAATTAAGAAACCAAGTGTTATAAATATATTAATAATACTTGCAAACATAAAATGACTCAACCAATTATCTAAATATATGCTTACAATAATCAAAAAAATAGTACAAACTAAATATAATCAAACTCATCTAAAACTAAATATGACATAAATACATCTAAATTACATAATAACAAAACCAAAATGACAAACCAATTTCATAATACTATTAAATCCACCGATGTCCAACTATGCCTTTTGCTTTCGATCTAAAAATTGATAATTCAATAAATACATGGCTTCGTAAGGCACCGCACTGCACCATGCACCACTGCATCCACCGCACTACTCACCATGATACCGCAAATTATACAAGCAATTTTGCCTGAGAACAAAATTGACCTTTGAATACTCACAAAGATATTAAAATACATACTTACTAAATGGGATAATAATAATGACAAACCAATTCAAATACATACTTAGAAACCAAAAAATGACAAACAGGCGCGAAAAGAAAGCAGATACCAAACAAAATGATCAAATAACCTAATTCCATAATAGCATAACATACAAATCATAAAATGATAAAAACCAATTATTCACAATATATACTTATACTTTAATCAACCTCATAAAAAAATGACATAACCATATTTTGAAAAATAAATATAATAGAAAATATATTTATTAATTATTAAAAAATACTTCGTAATTCAAAATGTTTAATTAATCATTAACAAAACCAAATAAAAAGATCAAATACCATTACAAAATGACATATATAAAAACCATAAATGACAAACCTCAATTCAATATAAATACATACGATAAAAATTAATAATATGACAAGCAAATTCAAAAATACATATTATTTGAACAAAAGTTCATAAACTCACAATATTATTAAAAATACATTGTATGCGCTTAATAATCAATTACAATTCTAAAAATACTTACAAACCAAAATAACAAGATTAACAGGCAATTTAAGTTTTCAAAACTGAGAGGTAAGGAGAGGCTGAGAGCTAGAGAAAGAAGATGAAGACAGTAAGATGGAGAACAAGAAAAATGACAAAACCAATCGAAATAATACTTACAAACAAAAAAGACAACCAGATTAAAATTCATACTTACAAACCAAGAATGACAAATCCAAGAAATTCAAAAGTTATTAGACTTCAAACAAGAAGATGAAATAGAAACGCAATAAAGACAAGACATACTTGTACAACCAAAAAGTAGACTAATGATACGAACAGAGAATATACTGGAGTGACAAACCCATATATTACAAAGATGACCAAGTATGCAGAAAAAGATAGTACTTGACAAGAAACAAAAGAAATCGGACAAGACACAAATTTGAAAGAACAACTTAAAAGAACTGAAAAATGACAAACGACAATTGTAAAGAGAAATACATACTTTTCAAAACCAAAGAAATGAGAAGAACAAATTGACGAGAAGGCTAACTTAGCAAGAGACAAAAAATGACGAAACCAGTAAGAAAATGGA